>JASANB010000918.1:0-225366 GCA_030248155.1 Sabatieria punctata | reverse complement strand
TTCATTTCCCCAGTTTTTGTCAATCAGAAAGTCTTTCTCCCAGTACTCATTTTCCACCTTTAAGATATGACCCATGGTCTTGCGCCAGTGTTCTGCACTGATCTCCTTTATCATTTCGTCAGCCAATTCTTTCACATCTTTTACTCTAAAGCTAACATTCTTTTCTGCTATTTTTCGTCTCAATTCCGCCCAGACCAGCTCTATAGGGTTCAACTCACAGTGACCAATTGGCAGTCGGAGAACAACTATGTCTTTGCCTTGCCAGTAGCTTCTGCTAACACATCGGTTTCATATACAGGTTCAACTGGTATTTCCTTTGCTTTTTGGTATAGCATTGGTCTGAGATCTTTTGGTGAGAATGGAATGTTATGCTTCACCACAAATGCGATCAGTTTAACCTAGCAACTGTTTCATGTATGAGCGTTGCCAATACGTACTGTTTGTTCTGCTGAAAGTACGATTTACAAAGCATTCATTCAACAGTGGAACGAAGAAAGGAGGTAGTCAAAATAGTGAATTGCCATTTGTGTCGGGAATGCTATCTACAGTAATCCAGTTACGTTAGCTACGTATGTCAGAAATGGTTTCTCTGACCCCAAAAACTCTACTTGAGTGCTCTATTCAATGTTTCTTTTCAACAGGAACACATAAATCGCGAAAAAAAACAGTTTTCGTGCCGGGACCTCAAGCTACAGTAACCCAGTGATTATGGTGATGTCAGAAATGGCTTCCCTGATCGCGAAAACCCTCAGTTCCTACTTTATCCAGCATTTCCTTACAACAGGAACATATAAATCGCCAAAAAACGGTTTTCGTGTCGGGACCTCAAGATACAGTAACCCAGTGATTACGGCAATGTCAGAAATGGGTTCCTTGACCGCGAAAACACTTGGTTCCTACTCCATCCAGCATTTCCTTAAAGCAGAAACCACGTAAACTGACAAAATGCAGTTTTCGTGCCAGGACCACACACTGCAGTATTCGAATGGCTTCAGAATAGACTGAAATCGATTCAAAACAATCTTCAGAAGAAGCTACAACTGATGTGGGTACCTGGACACTCGGATGTGGAGGGAAATGAGCAGGCTGACCGACTAGCTTGGGCGGCTTCTGAGTTGCCATTGCCACTTATAGGGCTGGAACCGGCCCTTGGCATCTCGCTTAGGAAAGATCGGACTGAATTAAGAAGTTGGGCTAAGAACCAGCTGCAATTTGCCTGGGATCTACGGACCGACTGTAGGCACCCCTCCCACGAGTCGGGACTTCCCCGCAGTGGAGGGGGAGTAAGGCAGGCTTGGTTTGCCTTGCAAGTCAAAGCTGCTTTTCTGCTAACGCCGACTCCTCTTTCGGCCAATCACTTCTTCCAACCTCTTTCTGCCAAATTCTTTTATATCCCTATACATATTCATATTTCCTCAAATCCAATCCGGGACGTGCCTCTTTGAGGTAGTTGGTGTGCAGTTCCCATCTGCATTAACGTCCCAGCATCCTCGCAAGGGTCGCAAGACTCTTTCAACATTCGCATCATTGATGTATGATATAGAGTGCTGAAGATCTGGTGGCCACACTTGCCTTATCTCACCTCCTGAATATGTGTGCATTTTTGCACCCAGCTCATTTTCTCTTATACTGATGCATTCTTTCTGCATCTTCTCATCTATAATTCCCGAGTCTCTGTCACCGAAAGGTTGAGCTGCTTTCTTGACTCAACGAATGGTTCACTGATGTGGCTTTTCTCCCACTCGTTCACCTGCCTGATTAGCACCTTCCCAACTTATTGTCTCTAACGCTTTTCAGCCACTCGCGTCTCCCTATTGCTGCTGGTCTGGTTCCATTCATCAACCTGGACTACCACTCTGCGTCCTCTACTGCCGTCGATGAAGAGCTTATGGATGTATTAGCTAGTCAAGATCTTCTTCCAAGTCACCTTACCTCTGATGCCTTACTCTACCCCCTCTACTACTCTCCCCCTTATCAAGATGTCCAGAACATCTTGTGTTAGGTAACGCCCCACTCTGCCATACAAAAAGGTGCGTCTGTTGGCCTGATATCAACAGCTAATCGCTGATGGCCAGGGCGAGAAATTAAACAAACAAACAAACAAAACTGTAGGCAGTCTAAGTATTTTCCCTTAGCATGTAATTGGATTGATACAAGCACAAAGACACCTCCGCATCAGAAGACCAAACAAAACAAAGGGATTTATTGCTTATGTTAGGAAAGAAAATTCCTTTCAACATTTTAAGAAATCGTACTCTGTAGTCTAGCATCTTTTACGTGTTGGTCAAAGGTCAAAATTAAACGCAAGTGCATGTCCGTCGCAATGCAAGTCAAGTCAATCTAGGGACCATCAATGCTTGTGTTGTGAGCACTGCCGGGTAAAGCCCTATTCACCAGCACGCAGCAGTTAGCGTGGTCACCTAATACACTTGGCCAGGCTACGCAATCGGAGGGCACTCGCTCTCGCTCTCACGTAAGGGGCTTGCTTGACGAAACGTCGAAGAAACGTCGACGTTCGCTCGACGTTTCTTCGTGCAGTTTTTTTGGCGACTACTGTATCAAAATGAAGCTCTCTTCACGGCCTATCTTGCGAATAAAAAATTGCCTGGCCCGCCTTTCACTTTGGTTCTACAGCCAAAAATGTGACTTTCGGAAAAGTGAGAAAAACAGAAAAACTGTTACAACTATTGTGTACGTGAAGACAGAATTACGTGGTATAGCTCGTTTGATAACTTGCGACACGCTCTATTGTTTAAAAAAATCCGGACGCTAAAAGTTGAAAATTGAAGTTTTTCTGTACGGTCGAAAAAGTTAACCCAAATTTGACCTTCTTTCCGCGCAGGACTGTGGTGACCAGCTTCAGTTGGTCTCTGCTTTCCCTGACATCACCTGCTTTTTTGCTTTTTGCAGAAATAAAATCGAACTGTTGTCACAGCCGGTACGGTAAACGTCTTGTTCACAGTTCACACTAGTAAGCCGTAAGTACCGTAAGACCGCACAGACTATTTCAGACAAGACAAGACAAAGTTTATCGCCCGAGTAACACAAAGCCGTCGGAGCGACAGGCCACGAGTCGCCATATTTGACATATTACGTGGCCTAACTAAATATCAAATGCTGCGGCAAATTTTGCTTTTTTACCAAGGCCGTAAATTTGTCCAATGACTTAGCATTCACAACTTCATTTGGCAGTTGATTCCAGAACTTTACCACCGTATGAGTGAAAAAGTTTAGTCTGCAATTTAGATGTTTTTTAGAAATAGGGATAGCTAGCTTACAATCATTTCCTCTGGTTCTGGTCACCTTTGACCTCTCAAAAAATTTTGAAAAATCAACATCTACAAGGCCGTAAAAAATGCGGTATACAAAGATCTATCACAAATCGTCGGTATTCTAATGTTTCAAGATCCAGAAGACGCACTCTGTTCAAGTACTCGCCATAGAGTCTATCCATCCCCGTCAATCTTCGTGTAAAAGATCGTTGGACACTCTCTAATAGTTGTATATCCTTATACTTACTTATATGGGTTCCAAACCGGAGAAGCATACTCGAGCTTTAGGACGAACAAATGCCTTAAAAAGTTTTAGCAAAAGCAGGATTTTTTACTAGTCAAGGCTCTATGAATAAGATTTGCGCGTTTACCGGCCTCTCTGGCAATTTTTACACAATGAGAGGAAAAAGACAGGTAGGAAAAGCGGTCTAGCCCTACAAGAACTCCTAAATCTCGTATTTCAGAAACTGTCTGTATTTGCGTCCCTTCGACTAAGTAATCTAACTGAGGGTTTGAAAAACCAATATGCAATACTGCACACTTATGTAGTGCTAATGTCAACTTAACAGAAGAGCACCAATCGATTACCTTTTTGATAGCCTTTTCAAAATCAGTTATATCGAACCCCGTTTTAGGAAACCCCATGTACACCTTACAATCATCAGCGAACATTTTAATGTTCACCGTGCTGTCTTGAAATAAGAGCGGCAGGTCATTCATGCAAAGTAAAAACAGAATAGGTCCCAGACAAGACCCCTGGGGGTATAGGGGGTCCCCTAGGGGTATAGGGGGACCAGAGGGTCCCTTAAGGGATTTAACCTTTGCCACCGAGGAGCGAGTGCCATCGATAACTACGCATTGCTTCCTGTTTGAAAGGAAAGTCTGTATCCAATTCAACAGGTTCCCACAAAAGCCATAAGCGCGAAGCTTAGCCAGCATGATCTGATGAGAACAAGAGTCAAAAGCTTTGGCAATGTCCATATAAAAAACTTCCACAAAGTCACCCTTATCAAGGTGCTTAGTCCAGTCATTAATGCATTAATGCATTTCGTGTTACTCATCTAGACATTTGTTAGCTGTATCATGTAACAGCTCCCATCGTTTATCCATCCCAACAACAAGGAGCAGCAGCATTGGATTTCGATAGCGGATACTGAATTTTCGATCTATTATTCGAGTATCTCAACCTGAAGCTGACACCTGGGTACTTTTCAAAAATGTGCCTACTTGTATGTACCTAAACCTGAAATTGAATTTTTCAGATACCTGGACTTACCTGAAATTTTGCAGTACCTACCCTACCAACTGTACTACCTGGCACCATATATGGTATGTACGAAATATGAGCGGAGTGGTCCCACATATGGCAGCGCATCAATGCCAAGGTAGGGGTACCATACGTATATGGCACCACCACAGTGACCGAATGGGGGTACCGTATATGGTGATCGTCGAATACATACGCAAAATGAAACCGGTAATTATTCAATACAGCAATTATAGAAGCAGAATAAAGCAGAAAAGGCCGATTCATGCAGCTACTGTAAGTAAGACCGACTATTAGTGCGATGCGAAATTCAGTCTTCTAACGTAATTTGAATTTGGCGCGCGCGGGACTAAAGAGACGCAAGTTTTATCGATCGGTCTGCGCATATCGTGCACGTCAATCAGTGGGCGGAGCGCTGCAGCGGCGGCCAGCCAGCGAAGGGAGCTGCCTTGCCTTCATTCACAATTTGCGTCGGCTTGTGTGCCGTCCAATTATTAACCCAGAAGAAGAAATCGGGGAAGCCGCCGCCACGTTATAGGAACTGTCTTTACTAACCCCCTGTAAATATGTACGTAGCGTGGGTTTTGGTTTTTGCTCTTTTGTCGCGTGCGGGTCACGGCTACGACATCAACAAACACCACAACTCCGAGGAGGTGCACAAGGTGAGCAGTAGCTTTTTATGCAAATTTTTCGCTTCCTCCCGCTCTCTTGTTACTGGTTCGAATTTTATGTTTCATTGGGTGTAGCTGGGTTTTTGTTTAGACTTGGCTGGGTTTTGGTAGCCACTGAATCAATTGAAACACTCTGCTAGTACGGAATGTGTAATGCACCGTGCTTCCGTAGATGGTCATCATTTTTAAAGCGTTGCGGGTCGTGCTACCATACTTGGTAGCAAGATAACCTACTTGACTACTCACTATACTACGTTATTATTCTCTGTCTAAAAAACGCAAAATATCATAAAATGTCATTACAGAATTGTTATTTTCTGTGAAACGTGGACCAGACGGGTTCTCTGAATTTTGCAGCATTGATTAATTTTTAAGCTCTGGTGCTTCCGGGTGTATATTCGTATGTATGTATTCGTACTAGATGTAGCTGTATGCAGACATGGGGAAAGGGCGGCTGACGCGGGATTGACCCCTTCAGGCTCTGGCCTACCCCCTCAGCCTGCCGCTACCGCTTCGGGATTTTTGGAGGAATTTTGAATAGAAAATTATGATATTATGATTATGAGATATCCCTAGATTAGGTGTAAATGAGTTCAGAATAGCTTATTTTAACCTATTTCAATGAAAAATAAACCGAAAACCTTGATTTTCGGCTTACCATCTCCACAACCCCCATCAGCCGCCGCTACCCCCTTCACAGCCCCCTCGGGATTTGAAAATTTACCTCTCCCTCAGCTGTAACGCTAGCTCATGTCTATACGTACGTACGTATCATGTTCTATTATTCATCATGTGTAACAGTCAGGCACTTAACGCCGTTTATGGTACCGACACCATATAAGGTGCCGGTACCGTACCATAAACGGCGTTAAGTGCCTGACTGTGAGGGGCTTGCCTCTCTTCCGATTTTTGGTTCAATTTTTTGCAATTTCTTTTATAACTTCAGATACAAAAATTGCTAATTGTAAAGCAGCTGTATTTGAGTGCTAATTAGCAATTTTTAGCCCAAAATGCAACTTTTTTGTGCACTAGTTCCTGAATATGATCTGAGGCCTCCCATCATCTGTTACTTGTGTGTGCATAACCGTTGTTTGCAGACTCTAGAAGAGATTCACGAGAAGTGTCCCAAAATAACCAGACTGTATTCAGTGGGCAAGAGTGTTCAGGATCGCGAGCTTGAAGTCATCGAGTTCTCCACTCGTCCCGGCGTTCACGAGCCATGTCAGTTTAAAAACCCTACACTTGTATTCGTGTCGTCTGGGCAATTTGCATAGCTGCGCAGAGTTTTCAGACCAAATCCGTTTAATGTCAGCGTCTATTTTGGTCGCTGCCGGTTTCGAGGAGTGGCCTCGGGCTAAGTCCGATTCCAACAAAGTTTGGCGCTGTTTAATATGATCTATGTACTAGTTAGTGGGCAGATGACGTATTTAGATTCGGAGTTTAGTCGAGTCATGGACCGGTTTAGGGGTGGTGCCTGTGCCTGGGCGGTTGATGTCATTAGCCCACTTGCCAATTACTAATTTATCCTCAGGCTCAGGTTTAGATTTAGTCTTTAGGCTTCATCTTTCTTTGTAATATCTTCCACAGCAGATGTCATGATCTAATTATCTACATAGCTTAGGTAGAGCTGTTGCTTTGCTTAAAAGCGATTGAGAGCCGGGGGTCCTAATATGGAGTCTGCATTGCTTTTCTATTTTCCATTCGCCAGGCAACGCGGGCTCGGGTTGAGGGGAGGCAAAAATATCGATCGAGCTTGCTAGGCACATGTCGCAGCAAAGCACAGGCCAATCCATATAAAAGCCGAGATAGCTTGACGTAAAACTTAGCGACCGCTTTTGTGCTTTAGAGGGAACGGCCTGTTTGCGCTACTAATTTGATAGCTGATAACACACCGTGCACAGAGAGAGCAGAAAACACATACATAAACACATGAATTGGACCTACAAAGGTTATATGGATTGATTTGTATTCCAAAAGTCTGCACTTGTCCATTTTAGTACCACCGCATTTTCAATTGAGACTATAATAGGTTTGCCGCGCTATTTTACAACGTACTACAGCGGAAAAAACTGCAGTTGTGTAGAGCAAAAAAGGCTATAAACTGGTCAGATGCTTGTGTAACCAACCAGTAGTTTTGGTTGGGACACTACACTACATGGCTAAATCATTATCTCCTTTTTTTGTCATTCTGACAAAGTATAGAAAGGAAAACTTGCAAAAAATGACTGTTGTGGCTAGTTTAGTTAGTCTACCATTAGCCAAAATTCTTATTTTTGACTGATTTTTAGTGCAAAAATGAGTCTGTGGTTCTGTACTTTGTAATGGCAATGTACAATGTAAAATCTAAAAGCGTTTGTTTTCGTCTAATTTAAAAAGTTTGCAACCTAAAAATCGGGTGTTCTAGTGAAACCGGAATTCAAGTATGTGGGCAACATGCACGGCAACGAGGTGGTGGGTCGCGAGCTTATTCTCAAGTTAGCTGACTATCTCTGCGACCAGTACAAGGAAGGAAATCGGGATATTCGCCGACTGGTCAACAGTACTCGCATCCATATCATGCCATCTATGAATCCGGACGGTTATGAAATGGCATACAAAACGGTTAGTTACAGTGCAGTAGTTTTAGGACATGCAGGATAAGCAGTTAGACATGGGGAAAGGGACTGCAAGGATTGACCACCTACCCCTCAGGAATTTTTTGGCAGAATTTTCTATATAAGTGTGCCTAGATTAGGTGTAAATGAGCTCAAAATAGAGTCTTTTAACGAAAATATGCCGAAAAACAATGATTTCTGTAAAAAATCTGACTTCCAGTTATAAGACCCGGGTCTAAGCTCAGAATGGTGTGTTTTCGTGTATATTTTTTACAAGATAACTAATGAATATTTTGTTTTTGAACTCAGGTCGTTCAAGAATCGTTCTAAAAACCTGCGAAATCTTGGTAAAATTCTTGATTTGATAGGTTTAGATACTGCTGTAAGCATATTGGAACTTCTAAGTTGCCTAAGTTTTAAAAACTTGTTTAAATGTACAGTCAGTTGTTGCAAAGATCAACACCAGTGTATTTCATGCTTTTCATGCAGAACACCGGGACTTATAACTGGTGCAACCAATAAATTGCCCCCTCTAAATCGAAATCATAGTCTATAATTTGTCTGTTATCATGTATTCGGCTATTGCGTAATGAGAGGTGCTGGTGTGAGGTTGGCCCAGAAAGCAGTAAAGGTGATTGTAGGGTAAAGACTCGCGAACGTGGCTGTTTGGACGTTCTAACGCCAACGGAGTCGATCTGAACCGGGACTTCCCAGACTTGGACAGTCTGCTTTACTACTTCGAGCGCAACGAAATTCCCGAATACGACCATCTAATGGAATACTTCCAGGACGATACAAAGGTAAGACAACTTTCTTAGACTTACTACATATTTAACACTAAGAAACAGCTTCGCCTCAGCAAAATATGTTCATAAGAGGTCAGACATTTTTTGCAATTTGCTAGACCTAAATCCAACCTGACGGCCGGCCGTCATAAGTACAACTGCAATTGGGTCTATAATCGTGTGAAAAAGTCTTCAGTCAACAGCTGTATTTACGAGAGGCGTAGGTAGTAAAACACGCCATTATTATTTATCTACGAACAGTTGCTCTGTCAAAGCCGTCTATGATCGGTATTTTTATTACAGCGCCAGCCGGAAACGCGAGCAGTCGGTCGATGGATTCTCCGAAATCCCTTTGTGCTCTCGGCCAACCTGCACGAAGGAGATTTGGTCTCCAATTACCCGTTTGATCTGAGCAGACAGGACGGACAGAACCAATACGCCGCTACACCCGACGATGCCACCTTCAAGTGAGGGATGCGTTAAGACACTCTACACTAGATTATACTCTAAACTATACTATACTAACTACACTACACTACAGTAATCTGAACTAAACTAACTAGCCCACTATATTAATGTACACCATAAACTATAGAACACACTAAACTACACTACATCATAAACTATAGTACATACACTAAACTAAACTAAACTAAACTAAACTAAACTAAACTAAACTAAACTAAACTAAACTAAACTAAACTAAACTAAACTAAACTACACTAAACTAAACTAAACTACACTACACTACACTACACTACACTACACTACACTACACACTACACTACACTAGTTTCCGATTTTTGAGCGTTTCATCCTGTATGTATATAATAGGCATATGATGCAAAGTTGTGCGGTTGCAGACACTTGGCAGGAGTCTACGCTTCTAATTCCGCCCACATGGCTAAGAACGATCACGAGCCATGCGACAAAACTCCCCAGGACGCGTTTGCGCTTAAGGGTGGTATGACCAACGGTGCTGAGTGGTACTCGGTTAAAGGAGGTACGTAATTAACTCACACCAACATGTAATTAAGCGTTGCCTCATCCCTAGACCATCATTCAACCCCTCCGATTTTCTGGAAACCAACTTTAGGTGGCTTTTCTAAGTACTCGCAATCTCCGAGACTAAAATTGCATCTGAACCTGCAATTTCTTAGCTCTATTTTAGTTTTTGCACTTTCGAGCTATTTTTTACCGAAAATTCCGATTTTATGTATAAACTATATTGGAGAATGAATGAACAAAAGGAAGGAGCAGGATGCCTAGGTAATATACAATGTACGCAGTTTACACCTGCATTCCCATCCCTGGCCCCAGTATGCGTGGTGTAAGTTCGGTATTGCATACCAAAAGTTGTTGTTTGTTGCAGGAATGCAGGACTTCAATTATCTCGCTACCAACTGCTTCGAAATCACGCTCGAACTGAGCTGTAAAAAGTTCCCGCCGGCCAAAGAACTCAAACAACTGTGGGAGGACAACAAAAATGCTCTGATCGAGTTTATCTGGCAGGTTAGTGCAACCAGTAGTACGGCAACAAGCATTATAATAATAATGAGCAAGTCCATCAATCACCTTCACAATTTGCATATCTAATTCTGCGTTTGGAATCAAGCTGATGAGGCTACTATGACATCACAGTAAAGCAAAGTAAATTCGCTCAAATGAGAAACTTTTTGAAATTTTGAAGCACAACTGAAACGGATCTAGGCATTATCTAAGACATATTTAGTCAATTGCAGTTCCAGTTTACATACATACTGAAACGATGTATATATAACGATATAACCCACCCGTCTAGTCTGTATAATCATTGCACATATGGTTTCTTCTAACCAGTAAACTCTCTTCAATACATACATACATACATACATACATACATACATACATACATACATACATACATACATACATACATACATACATACATACTGAAGCGATTGTGTTTGTGAGAGTGTTTTGTATTGCCAAGTTATCGAGTGGTTGCGTTTGTGTGCTTGTGCGTGTGTTGTATGAGTGTCAACTAGTTGATAAACTCCTTCATCTGGTGCCGAGTACCCATCGAGCCCACCTTCATTTGTTTCTACTACAAGTCCCAGTTCAACTACAAAGCTTCTTCTATTCCCCATTCTCAAGTTCGTGTTCCTTGGTTTCGTGCTCGTCAGGCACAGCCGTGCCCCACTTGACGCTCACTTGGTTTCCTACTACTTCGCTGCCATGTCAGTCTACTCTACTCTACTACAACTCTCTCAATACCACCGACAACACAATCTAGAGCTTCTAAAGCGTCAGCTACAAGAAGACCATCAACGAGAACGTCAAGAGCTACTACAACATCACCAACAACAACGCCTTCAGCTCAGACATGGGCTAGCATTTCGGCTGAGGGGGGGTAGAATTTTCAATTCCTGAGGGGGGGCTGAGGGGGGTAGGAGCTCCTGAGGGGGGCTGAGGGGGTGGTAAGCCAAAAAGTCCGATTTTTTGCTAAAATCAAGGTTTTTTGGCTTGTTTTTCATTAAAATAAGCTAAAATAAGCTATTCTGAGCTCATTTACACCTAATCCAGGTATATTTTTATCATAATTTTCTATACAAACTTTATCCAAAAAATTCCTGAGGGGGGGTAGCGGCCGGCTGAGGGGGGTAGGTCAGAGGCTGAGGGGGTGTCAACCCCCCCTCAGCCCCCCCCCTTTGCCCATGTCTGCTTCAGCTTCAGCAACAACTACAACAACAACAAGAACAATTCGACCGCTTTCAACAAGAACAACGGATCCTCAACAATCGTTTTCTCCTTGCGCTTACCAAGTCCCTAACCCAGCCTCGCAAGTCCCCAGTAAAGACGTCGCAAGCCCCTCATCTTCGTTCGTGTTTGGAGGAGCAGAAGGCAGATGTGCCGAAAGCAGTAGAGATGGATGATGCGCAGTTAGTTGATGGAGTTCCAGAGTCTCTTTGTTTGGCGGAAAGCCGTTCTGGGTCTGTTCCCATTGATGTTGAGCAGCAAGCACCTTGTGAAGATATGAGCTCTGGTTTTTGTTTGAAGAGGATAGTGAGAAGGAAGAGAGAAGAGGAGGAAGAAGATGGAGGCAGACGCGACAAGGCAAAGATGTTAAGAGAAAGAAGGAGAAAGAGGTCGAAGAGAAGAAATGGAGTGAAGAGAGTGATGAAGAGGAAGAGAGTGCTGAGGAGTAAGGTGATGAGAAGAAGATGGAAGATCAAGAGAGGAAGAAGGATGAAGAAAAGAAGGAGGAAGAAGAGAAGGAGAGTTGAGAGGAGAAGAGGAAAGAGAGTGAGAAGACAAGGATGGAGGAGGAGAAGAATCACAGTTCATTTGAATTCGCTTCACAAGAGATGGCATTCCGTTACGCCAATGACAAGTCATCAGTTGAAGGCCAAGGCGCAGAAAGGCCGAAGCGTGGCGCGCACAAGATCGGGTCAACATGGTGTCAGAGCAGAGCAGGTTACTGGAGATGCCGAGTCAGCGGAGGCAGAGCATACCGATTCAGATAGTTTTCCCGGCTGTCAGGCACAGTTGAGGCCCAGTCGACATCCGGATGGGGAGTGATGAAGCGATTGTGTTTGTGAGAGTGTTTTGTATTGCCAAGTTATCGAGTGGTTGCGTTTGTGTGCTTGTGTGTGTGTTGTATGAGTGTCAACTAGTTGATAAACTCCTTCAATACATACATACATACATACATACATACATACATACATACATACATACATACATACATACATACATACATACATACATACATACATACATACATACATACATACATACTGAAACGATGTATATATAACGATATAACCCACCCGTCTAGTCTGTATAATCATTGCACGTATGGTTTCTTCTAACCAGTAAACTCTCTTCAATACATACATACATACATACATACATACATACATACATACTGAAAGATATTTATACTAATCCCTTTGCATTCCTTTGTCATTGTTTCTTTTGCAAGTAAAGTGCTCTCCCGTTTCATCTGGTGCCGAGACCCGGGATCGAACCGGGGACCGGGGACCCGTCTCTCCTATTCAACCAGTTGTTCGCCGTACCGCTGTTCTCAACTCCCAGCCGTGCTCTCCTTCCCCCTCACATGCGGACGCTTGTCAGGCGCAGAGACAGCCCAATCGACACTCGTCCGCGGGGAGTGATCACCAGTTTTCGCCGGTCGCTACCAGAGTTCCTGGCAGGGTCAAATGGTTCGATCCCCTCATTGGTTATGGCTTCATCACGCGCTCGGACACTCACCAGGACTGTTTCGTTCACTCATCCTCTGTGCTCTCTCCACATTCCTCTCGTTCGGCTCCCCAATTATTCTCTGGTGAAGAGGTCCATTTTGATGTCACTCCTGATCCATTGGACCGATCCGATCGCGCTGTCAACGTCTTCCCCTATGGTCTCTCCGGGGGGAGTGATGAAAGATATTTATACTAATCCCTTTGCATTCCTTTGTCATTGTTTCTTTTGCAAGTAAAGTGCTCTCCCGTTTCAATACATACATACATACATACATACATACATACATACATACATACATACATACATACATACATACATACATACATACATACATACATACATACATACATACATACATACTGAAACGATGTATATATAACGATATAACCCACCCGTCTAGTCTGTATAATCATTGCACGTATGGTTTCTTCTAACCAGTAAACTCTCTTCAATACATACATACATACATACATACATACATACATACATACATACATACATACATGCTGAAACGATGTATATATAACGATATAACCCACCCGTCTAGTCTGTATAATCATTGCACGTATGGTTTCTTCTAACCAGTAAACTCTCTTCAATACATACATACATACATACATACATACATACATACATACATACATACATACATACATACATACATACATACATACATACATACATACTGAAACGATGTATATATAACGATATAACCCACCCGTCTAGTCTGTATAATCATTGCACGTATGGTTTCTTCTAACCAGTAAACTCTCTTCAATACATACATACATACATACATACATACATACATACATACATACATACATACATACATACATACATACATACATACATACATACATACATACATACATACATACATACATACATACATACATACATACATACATACATACTGAAACGAGAATTTCAGTCGCATATCGGTGTCAAGGGTCTGGTGGAGGACGCACTGACCGGGGAACCGCTGGATGACGTAGAAGTGTGGGTGAAGAACGTGACCGATCCGGAAAACCCCAAGACCATCCGCCATGGAATCAAGACAAGTAAAAACTCTACTGTTTCTTTCCTAGTTAGAACTACTTTTCGAACATCTCTTTACTCTTATTATTGTGTAAAAGGCGCAAAAACGCATTTCCAAGCGAAAGGGTATAGCTGATCCAGATAATTGCGTGAAAGAAAGTATTTGTTGCAGCAGCTGACGGCGACTACTTCCGTCTGCTGACGCCCGGTACGTACGAAGTGGTGGCTGACAAGAAGGGCTACGAGACGGCTGTACAGAAAGTCAAACTGACCAATCCTCAGCATCAGACGGCTCAGCTGGTCAACTTCCGTCTGGTGCCGCTCGTAAGCCTCTGTTTTTCTTTAACAGTCTGATAATACTTAACCACTGTTTACCCGTAAGGGATGATCCCCTCCCCACAGCTGGAAAGGCCAACCCCTAATCCCCGACCGAAAATACTGATAGTACTAAATTTTGCTGCTCCAGTACGAACCAACTGGCTCAGTAATCACTAATTTTTACCCTAAAATCTGTTTAAAAGGCCTTTGGTCATGCATGTAACAGGCGGTCCAGAGGTCTGCCCCATCCGGCTTAGGCCAGACTCCCCTGGACTGTTTTTCCGACCAACCTCCGATTTTCTGGCAAGTAATTTTTTAAGCAAATTTTTGCAATTTTTCTAGAATTTCAGACACTAAAATTGCTAGACTCGCCAGTGAGGCGTGACTTTTTCGCTGTATTCGAGCCCAAATTAGCGATTGTTAGCCCAAAATTGCAATTTTTTGCTATTTTTGAGCGTTTTAGTACCCAACCCCCTCTCCTAGAGTTTGCGCTCCCTGCGCCAGGCCATCCAGCCTCCCTTCCCTTTCGGCGATGACCTGTTATACATTGGCCTTTGGTAACCGAACTTGGCGTTTACGTTGCTGATATTTAGGACATATCGATATTTCTAGAAGCCCTGTTTATCATTTCATGCTTGTTTTTAGTTCTTAAACGTAGTAAACGTGCTAAAGCTCATTTTCAGACGTTTTGACGATTTCTCATACATGTAACAGGGGGTCTGCCCCCCACCCGACTTGGGCCAGACCCCGCCCCCCCCCCCCGGATGCCCTCCCCCGAGACGATTTCGCCGACCCCCCCCCCTCCGATTTTTCTGGCAAGTAAATTTTTGAGCAAATTTTTACAATTTCAGACACAAAAATTGCCAAAATCGCCTGCAAAACAGCTTTTTTAGCTGTATTTAAGCCCAAATTAGCGATTTTTTGGCGATTTTTATCCCAAAAATAGCGATTTTTTTATTTTTGAGCGTCTTTTAGTGCCCTACCCCCGTCCCAAAATTTTGGTTCACCCCCCCCCCCGGCTCCAGACCCCCCAACCCCCCTCCCCCTTCGACGGATGACCTGTTACATACATGTATGCGATTTCTGAAATTGTCGACCCTTTTTTCGATACTTTTACTACTCTCTCAGCTAAATTGGTCTGAGACCATCGGACAAAGATGCAGTGAGTGAGTGGTAGGTATTTGCAGGACACGGAACTACCTGAAGAAGAGTACTTACCTGACGTGACCGAGGAAGATCTCGAACGTATCCTCCAGAATGTTGTATAGAAGGAGCTTTACTCAAGAGAGACACCAGGATCTGCTCTAAAGATTAGGAACTCAAACACGGCTGCTCTGTCGATATCACATTCCAACCTTTTCTAACAGCGCACGACCATCGTTCTCTATTGTCTTATAAGTCAAAGTGTTACTGCGTTTATCTGTTCGTTTTCTACTTTGAAGACTTGCCATCTGTGATTTCTACTCTTTTGTCAGAGTCCCAGAGATTTAACTGCACTGCAGTGCGATGGTATCAAATGTGAATAAAAAAGTTCTTCTGACCTATACGTAAATGTTTCAGGAGACCTCGCCACTTATATATTTACATGAATTTCCTGGAATAATATGTATGTATTTGAAACATCGTTTCTAAATTTCATCAGTTTTTTTAAGCCGTTTATCACAAAATTTGAAATAAACAATCATTGTCAATACATGACATGTACCGTACAGTTTCGGACCAAACAAAAAATATTTCAGTAAGAAACTTCAATAAAATATAATTCTTAAAAAGTTCATACTGGTTTACGTTCAGCGCCTTTGGCCTAACGTTTACCCAAGGCCTAGAAAAAACTGCATAAGCAACGAAGAGTATATCGATCGGTGCTTTGTTCATTGACGTATAATACTACGTAAGCGAGCGGCCGCCGTGTTAGCTGAGTGCGCGAGGCAGCAGAACGTATTAGCCTCAGTGGGGAAGCTAACTAGCTGAGATGATATCAGAGACTTGACTTTGCTTATCAATCGGCCTTATCTGGAACCAGGCCCGCTGGGATAGGCCGGGTCGCTAATACGGCCCTGTCTGTCTCCTTTTTACCCAACTTAATCTGAATCAGAGATTGTCTGCAGGTTAGAATTAAGAAATGGCTTGTTTGTATTGTATATTCTCGTGTACTGCTATGGCAGCTTATCACTAGTGTTTCCGTTTCTGTACTGTTCTGACTGCTATGGGTCATCCATAAGGTACGATGTTCAGAGGGGTGGGGAAATACATGTAGTCGCAGGGATTTGACATCGAAACGTCGCCGTTTTTAGGCGGCTATAAGAAGCTTTGTCCGCAACTACGTACGTATATTACAAAGAAAACGCAACACTGTTCACGTTTCAAACTGCCAAAATGGTAGTTAACCGTCAATGTACATATTCCAAAGTCGGACACAGTACCAAGTTTATCCGGGGGTCAGCCGAAACCGTTATAGGTTTGTGCTAAGGGGGTTGTGCTGAAAACTTCAGGGCTGCACAATTTTGAATATTTGAAAGTCGTAGTTTATGGACGGTGCGGTCCTATGAATGAGTCAAGTAAAAGGTGCTTGACAAACAGAATTGACCGCGATTCTGACTTTCTGCTTTAGTAAGAGATGATTATCGGTCATTAAGTGGTACCTGAGGCAGAGACTGTGTTTGGCCAGATTAGGCGGAGGAAGAGAATCGCTAATAACAACTCTATCTCTCTTTAGAGACGGTCGCATTAACTATGACTGAAGGATCTTTGGCCAGAGTCGTTATTCACCGACCAGCTTTCAACCAGGTTAGTTTCTTCTTATTAAAACAGCAGGAAAATAACAACCATTTTAATGGTGCCATTTGTGTACTATTGTACATTGTTGGCCAAAAAACCACCACCAACTTGGGTTAGAGACCCCATCTTGGGACTCCGAGGCGATGTATAAACCACCTCCGTCCAATTTCAGGCAGGAAAATTTCACTTTGTAGCAATTTTTAGCTCAGAGTGCCGTTTTTTAGCTGTGTTTTTAGCGTTTTAGTACTTGGGCTCAGACACCCTCCCCTCTGAGGTCGACGACAGGTGGTGGGTTGCTGAGGTGTACTATGTAGGTTGTGCAAGCAGATTTCGAACTATGTATTTGACTAACTTGCGCTAATCTTTTCAAGGAGGAATACGAAAAAGCGTTCGGTCTGATTTCTGAAGAGAAGAAGCGTGGCGTAAACTGTCCCAAAGCTGACCAAATCTGTAGCAAGCAAAAACTGGTGGATTGTGTGCCCATAGCCAAATGGTTGCCGAACTACGATATTCGGCTCAATCTTCTCTCCGATTTGGCTGGCGGTCTTACAGTATCTGTCATGCACATACCGCAAGGTACTGTACTGTAGCAGTTTGAAGTTTATCAATACCCTACGTGAGTGTGTTCCCAATCGCTAGGTTTTTGCGCATATCTTTCTAAAGTACTAGTGTAGCGTATCGGTAGAATAATTGGTGGGCTGCGAACGAATCGCGAAAGCGGTCATCAAGGTACGTAAATAGAGAGGTAATAGATGTAAAGGTCAAACATGCGAATACCACTTGAGGAACCCTTATGAAACACAAACCAGACGGTTTTACAAGTGAGGCAAAAAATGAAATTTGCAAGTCACGATAATGTATCGGTTTTTCAGGCATGGCCTACGCAATTTTGGCTGGGTTGCCCCCAGTTTATGGCCTTTACACCTCATTTTTTCCGGCGCTCATTTACATGATTTTCGGAACCTCAAGGCATGTTTCTGTCGGTAGGTTTACATTAACTAACTACACTACTCATGTAAATCCAGTCGGTATTTAATCAAAATATATATTTAAGGAATTTTCGCAATTGTTGCCCTAATGGTTGGGAGCATGCCTACAATGTCGGGGGATTTCGATTCTACAAACCAACAGATAATCAATAACGCAACCTCTAAAAATGGTTCAGAGGTGTTGACCTATGACCCCGTGGAAGTGGTGACTTCATTAACCCTAGCAGTGGGTATGTGTTTGGTAAATAAACTGTGTGTGTTTTTTACTGATTAGCGATTTGAAATTATGAAAATTGCAGTTGTTTATGGCAGTTTTTCGTCTGGACTTCTTGACCGCCTACCTATCCGATCAGGTTATCGCCGGGTTTAACTGTGGCGCGGCTTTTCATGTGTTCACCACGCAAGTAAACAAAGTGTTCGGGGTCAAGTTACCGAGACACAGCGGACCCGGAAAGATTTTTATGGTACTTTTGTTTCCATTAATAATCGTTCTGTTTTATAAAAATCTTGCCAAGATGCAGATTTTAAATTAATACAATGCTATTACAGTCAAGAACTTAACGGTATTTACGGTACCGATACCATATATGTTACCTGTACCTTCTTATGTGGTACCCCTACACTCTGGCTCTGTGGTTGGACAAAATGATGAGGTTTGGGGTAGTCAAAATCCGGAAGCTTGGTGGAGGGCCTCATACGTGGGCTTGTGATTGGTCAGGACATACTACAACTACAGTACCCAATCCCGACGGGACTGTCATGTCAGGTCCAAAAAATGTGGAAGACAACATGGAAAATTGCCGATTTTCCCTAAAAAGTCACCAAAATTTTCGACGGGAGGAGCGTGGACAACTAGGCCTTGGTCAGTGAGGGGAGTGGTAAAGGACCCAGGTCCACCAAGACCCATGAATGAGGCCACCACCAAAATTCCCGATTTTGACTATCCAAAACCCATTTTTTCGGTTCAATCGAAGAGCCTGAAGGTAGGGGTACCGTATAAGGAAGGCACCGGTACCATTGACTATATGTACAGTATTTTATTGGGTATTGTGTTTTTAGGTGTATTGGGTATAGTGTTGTTACAATTAGAGTGCGAACAATACCTAAAAAACCCAATACCCCAATACCCAATACCCAATACCAATACCTGAGACCCCCAATACCCCAATACCCAATACCCAATACCCAATCCAATACTTGCATAGCTGGGCCAAAAAAATCATTTCAGTGGACAGGTGCATTCTAGTTGTGTACACAAGATTTTTGGCACTGCAATTTTAATTTTTAAGAGGCTGGTTGGGTCGCTGCTCAAGCAGGGCGAGAAAATTTTGAAAAATTAGCCTTTCAGAAAGCATTTAGAAGCCGTTTTAGGCGTAAATATAACTAGAAATGTCACCATTTTTATTTTAGATAAGAACAGAGAAATGAATTACTGGTGTAGCGCTTAGAAAAGCGTACACTTTAGGAAATTCTAGTAACGTTTAGTTGATAGACCGTCCATAAACGACGACATTTCAGAGGGGGAAGGGGGTCGGCCGAAATGCGACGATAGACCACACACCAGGAGGGGGTGGGGTTGGCAAAAAACGTCGTCGCTTTTTTCGGAATTTTATGAAACTTTGATTGTATTATTTTCAATTTAAGTACATTCTGCCAGAGGTTTCTACAATGCAGAAAAGCTCCCCAGAGTGGTTGTAGGGATTTATTCTATTGATTGCGCAGTATGCTAACAAGAAAACATGACAGTTCTGTATGTACTGCACTTTTATCAGGGGGAGGTAAACCGAAAACGACGTCATCTAATAGGGGGAGGGGTCCCCTAGAAACGACGCAAGGCGATTTTGGTACTGTTATTTTACTATAGTATAGTAAAACAAAAATTAGTAATACTAGTGCTATTTTACTAGTAGTAAAATAATAGTAAAAAGTAAAATTATTAGCCAATAGTAAAGTAAAAATTAAATTAAATTACCAAACGGGGTCAATAGTAAAATAGAAATTTTACTACTATTTTACTAGTTTTTGGTGAATTTCAGCCAAATTCTTGATCAATTTTGCAATAAAAAATGTGTGGGTGCACTTTTGTCAGTCGAACTTCACACATTTTGCCCCTAAACTTCTGGAAAACCTTGTATCACGATCAAATTCAGCAACAATTCCGCACAAATATCGGTCAGTTATAAGATCTTGGCATCATTGATGCAAAATTGCACCTAATGTCTAGTAAAATCGTAGTAAAATAGCAGTAAAATGATTAAAATTATTAGTAAAACAAAAATTAGTAAAATCGGAGCTGCTTGATAGTAAAACAAAAATTAAAATTAAATTCACGGGCTAAATTTGTAGTAAATTTAGTAAATAGTAAAATAAAAATCCACTAGTAAAATAACAGTAGATTTTGGGGGGAGCGGGCTCCGGAAAATCGGGATTTTGGAACGACATCGTTTATGGACGGCTCCTTAATGCGAAACCAGCTTACTAAACCGAATCAGCTTTTTCGATTTTTTCAGATCAATTTTTCAGGTCAACATCGATTATTCATTATATTTAATTGTCCACTTTAGTATTGGGTATTGGGGGGCAAAAACCCCAATACCCAATACCCAATACCTGGAAAACACCCCAATACACCCAATACCCAATACCCAATACCCAATACCAGTTCGCACTCTAGTTACAATACCAAAATTTCAGTTTGACTATGACTATGACTACCACTCGTTTGAGTACAATACCAAGGTAGTCAAATTTGACTATATTGTAGTCAAACCGTTTGACTACCATGGCCACAGGTTTGACTACTTTGACTACTTTTTGAGACATGGCAAAATTGACGTTTACAGCGATTTATAAGCTTCAGTCACCAAGTGTCAGTCAAAAATGACTTTGACTGAGTGCACAAAGTGTTTACTTTGAAATATACAGTATAGTTAACCCCCTTCAACACACCGGTGTTTCTAATTGTCGGGAAGTCGCGCGCTTCCCGACAGCTGTCGGAAAGATAAATTTTTCAGTTCCCGATTTTTTTGTTGTCGGGAAAGTTTTTGGCATAACAGCTTATTGACAGAAAAACACTTCAGAATAGCAATTTTTTGAGCTTACCGATAGTTTTTTGGTAATTCCCAACAATTTAGGAAAATTTCCAGAAGCTTATCGGAAAGCTTCTAGCAAAAAAAACAAAAAAATAGCCAAAAAAGAGAGACTGTCGGACAACATTTTCGTTGTCGGGAACCAGGTTCCCGATAGTTGTTCGTTGTCGGGAAGCGCGTTTCTAAGAATTACGCCAAAACGCCAAATGGCGTAGGTATGTTGCATTGGGATAACTGCTACAAATTAACCCAGAATTGTTTAATTTTCAAAAATTTCAATGTAAAAAGCATCTTTTGGAAAGACAGCGCAAAAATAGGCAAATGCCCGGTTTAGTTTGGTGTAAAATCAAAGTAGTTTTTGATTTTCCTCTTGTTCTTCTTTGCTCCATAAGAGAGGTATTGTACTGTATGTCATAATTTTCACCCTGACCAAACTGTTTAATTTGCCTTGCATCAAGCAGAGATTTGCTGACTGACAACCCATACTTGTAACAGGTCATCCGCCGAAGGGGGATGGGGGTTAGGGAGTCTGGAGCGGGCGGGGGATGTTTGGCTAAAAATCGCCAAAAATCGCTAATTTGGGCTGAGATACAGCAAAAAATCCTGTTTTGCAGGCGATTTTACCATTTTTTGCGTCTGAAATCGTAAAAAATCGCTAAAATTTGCTCAAAAAATTATCTGCCAGAAAAATCGGAGGGGGCTAGGGAAAATCGTCTCGGGAGGGGGTCCCCATCCGAGGGGTCTCCTATCTCGGGTGGGGGCAGACCCCCTGTTACATGTATGCTTCTGACACCTGTTATCAGTTCACAGTTTTAGAGAAAAGGGTTGTTTGTCTTCTAAAGAGCTAAAAATGAAACGGAAGTTGCGAAATGTGGAAAATATGCTTGAAAAGCCGCTGCTTATAAGAAAATGTAGTCATAGTCAAACGGTTTGACTACCTGGTCTTCGTTTGACTACGTATTTATGGTAACCAAGGTAGTCAAACTTTGACTTTGACTACCTGTCTGTTTGACTGCGATATCACAAAAAGTATTAACTATGACTTTGACTATAGTCATAACAACACTAATTGGGTATAGATAGGAAATTTAAGGGAATTCTCCAAAACAGTTGAAAGTCTATTATACAAACATGCAGTAAATTGTACTACACTGTACGTATTATGTATATGTACAAATGCTTTTTATTTTAAGGTTTATCGAGATGTAATTTGCTCAATATCTGATGGCAATTGGGCAACAGTGCTTGTGTCATTAGCCACTGTAATCGGACTGATAATTGGAAAAGAGCTGATTAATCCTCGATTCAAGAAAAAATTCAAGCTGCCTATCCCGTTTGAACTGATTGCGGTATTAGCTTGATATTCCCTACAAACAATAGAAGCAAAAATCTGTTTAGGTTTGCTTGGGAACTTTTGCATCTTGGTTGCTCGAGCTGGAATCTAATTACGGAGTGCACGTTGTATCCTACATTCCTACTGGGTAACTTGTGCTTTTCTATTTTTACGATGCAGTCTCCCTTAATTACATATTTTCTATATTCTTTAACCTACCGTAAAGCTTCTAATTCTTTCGCTGCGCTATTATTATTTTTTCGTTATTTGTTTTTGGGCGCTAGTATTGGAGCGTGCGCGTTTATTATTTCAATGCTACATTGACCATCTCAAGTGTCCTCATTTTTACATTTTGTCTTAAATACAAACAATCTTTATAGTATGAGTTTTAGTCTGACTAATGTTTGCAAGTTTAATCAAAGAAAATTGTGTCAAGGAGACAGTATTGGAAACACGTACAAAGCGTTGATAGTAGTGCGCGTGGAAGTGCTATTATTAGAAGGGCGCTACTATTAGAGCGTGCGCGTTTATATTTTCGGTTGTCTGTAAAGGGCGCTAGTATTGGAGCGTGCGCTTTTATTATAAGTTTTAACCTATATTATTTCAGCCTGCCGCAACCTAAACTTCCCAGATTGGACTTGATTCCTATTCTGATGGTAGATGCCATAGGAATTGCTGTTATTGCATTCATTGTTACCATATCTCTCGGAAAGTACTTTGCCAAGAAACACGGCTACAGAATTGACACTGCACAGGTAACACATACAATACACCTACCTACTGTACATGTCCCTCGGACTGTAATTTTCTATCCTGTCTATTGTAATTTTTTACCGAGTCAGACAGTAAAATTGCTAATAAAAATGACTAGCTTTGTATTCAACCAAATCCTGTTTTTTTGTCTGCTTTAGGCGATTTTTGCACTAAAATGACTTCCTGATTTTTCGGCTACATCAACAACCCGTTCGGCCGTTGAGAGACAAGTGATACTGTACGTACTGTAGATACTGTACTGCGGACTTTCAGGAACTGTACGCACTGGCTTTAGTAGAGCTGATAGGATCGTTCTTCTCAATTATCCCAGCCTCTACCGCACTGGCCAGGTCGCTGGTATACGAAGCAGCAGGCACCAAAAGTCAGGTACAGTACAGTACCTACTGTACTTACTTAAAACTGATTTAAATAATTTCCTTGGTTTGTCAAGTGTTTGCTGAACAGATTTCGACCAGGCTGTAACTAAGTACACTGTGTACTGATTGTACAGTCAGGCACTTAACGCCGTTTATGGTACCGACACCATATATGGTGCCACCACAGGCCCCGAACGTGGGGGTACCATACATGGTACCGGTACCATATATGGTGCCGGTACCATATATGGTACCACTACCCTCGGTACCGGTACCATATATGGTACCGGCACCTTATATGGTGTCGGTACCATAAACGGCGTTAAGTGCCTGACTGTTGTAGAGAGTTATATTTTCAGTTGGCCAGTATATTCTCGAGCTCGGTGCTGCTGGTAGTGTTGCTATGGCTGGGACCTCTACTTGAGCCTCTGCCCATGGTAAGTCTAGCGTAGACTGTGTCCGATCAGTAAAGTCCGTAATACCAAGTCTTACTTTCAGTGCGTTCTCGGTTGCATTATTATCGTTGCACTCAAAGGCATGTTACTGCAGTTGCTAGAATTGAAGAAAATTTGGCCCGTATCCAAAGTTGATTTCGTAAGTTATTAGACGAAGCCATAACATTGCATTTCCAGTTGCTTTACTGAGTTAGTTATGTGCAGTATTAACCGAGATTAATTATTATCATGCTACGTACATACGTAGGTACTGTAGAAATCGGATTACTGTAGGTCGTATGGTTGGTGTCATTCGTGGCTACAGTCAGTCTGGACATAAGGGAAGGTCTGACAGTCGGTGTTTTATTCGGTCTCATCACACTGGTGCTGCGGACTCAGTGGTAATGCTTTTTTCTCTACCCGACAAACCCATCTATCCCCAGTACTTGGCCAAAAGTGAACGGCTACATTCGTTAGACAGGGCAAAAATATATTTTTTTATTTTCGCAAGAAGAAATCCTTAGGATATCGGCCACTCTACGAAATTACATGGCATAAATTTTACTGACTTTTAGTTGATATGATCCGATCCGATCCGATCCGATATATTGGGGGGGCCTGTACGGCCCTATGATCAGACCAACATGTCCATTTCATTACCCCATATAGATATGATTGGGCTTCCTAAAACTAATCATTGATAGAGCTTTGAATAATTTGGGGAAACGTCAAAATGAAATACCCTGAAAATGCGCAATATCAGACAGACAGCACTCTACTCTACTCTATGGTACATACATACCATACCATAACAGGGGATCTGTCCCCCACCCGTCCCGTAATAAGCCAAACCCCCTTCGATTTTTCTGCCAAGTAATTTTTTGAGCAAATTTTTGTGATATTTTACAATTTCGGACACAAAAATTGCCAAAATCGTCTGTCAAACAGCACTTTTTAGCTGTATTTGAGCCCAAATTTGCGATTTTTAGCCCAAAAATTGCGATTTTTTGTGTTTTTGAGCGTTTTCTGGTGCCCAACCCCCCATCCCTAGAATTTTGGCTCATACCCCCACCCGACACCAGACACTCAACACCCTCCCGCCTTCGGCGGATGACCTGCTACATATATGCTACATACTACTGTAATAATTTGCTAAACCCTGACTGGTTGCTATTTTTAGGCCTTCTGCTTACACGTTGACCAATCAGTCGGACACAGAACTGTTCGAAAGAACAAATCTCTACACGCAGGTAAGCTTTTGACTTATTTGAAACGCAAATCTTCTCTTAACTTCGTTCTCCAAGAAGTCGCCATTCTCATCATCAGCTCTTTTACAGTGTAATTGCCATTTCTTTTAGTCAAAACAGCTGTCAGGAATTACAATATTTCGATTCGACTCTCCATTGATTTACACCAACGTTGAAGAATTTCGTCGTCAACTACAACTGCTCTGTCCAATTGATTCTGCCAAAAAAGCGGACAAAAGTCAACAGAATCAGGTTGGAATCGTGTGTTGCCGTCAAATATCGCTTTAAAATATAAACTTGTTTGTAGCTCAAACAAAACGGGTCGGAGAAAGCGGAAGGGATATCGATTTTGTGTGCGACCCAGCCTAATCATCTGATAATCGATTGTTCTTGTATCTGTTACGCTGACTACAGCGGCATTTTGACCTTGCTCAAACTCTGCGAAGAAATGGCTGAAATTGGGCTGAAAGTGCACTTTGCTCACTGCAACGGTGTGTTTTCTCCTACATTACGTACATACTATACATTTTCTCTAATTTCTGCTCAATTCTAGTTTCGCTGCTCGAAATGCTGAATAAGTTTGAGGAGAAGGTATCAAAGGAGCGAATTTATCCGTCGGTTCAAGATGCTGTCTGTTCTTTGGCCCATTTTAGCAGTGAAACAGTTTCATAAAAGTTCCATTCGGAGAGTTGTTGTTCGGCTTCTGAAATACAAACAAAAACAACATTTTATGTAGGCGGAGAACGATATTCTGTATCAACCGTCTTCTTGGCCTCAGGAACACTCATTCCTTGGATACGTAGCTGTTTATGTTCAAAAATACGACTGCACATAGAGCGATGAACAAACTTGGTTAGTAGTACTGAATCAGTGGCACGATCACTTTTCTTCTTCGGTCTTGCGTTTGAATTTCAGTTCCAGTTTGAGCTTGACGCTGCCTCGTTCCTTCCCAGTCGACCATTTGAGCCGTCCATTCGGGCCGACCTTCTGATCGCCTCCAGCCTCTGTCTCCTTCTCCTTCTTCGACTCAACGGTGGCCAGCTCCCAACCTTTGTTGGTGTTGCATTTGTTGTACCAGTTACAGCAGCAGATCTGGTCGCTGCCGAATGTCTGGCACTTATTTCCGATCGCCTGACACCGCTTTTCCTTGTCGCATCCTTGCTTCACCACCTTTCCTCTTCTGATAACGGAGATGCAGAATTTGGTGCCCGATGGACAGTTCTCCTGATCTTTCTCACTTGTGCGGCAGCTAGTCACACTGCCGACGAGTCCATATTGGGAGAAATCGTGGTTGCAGCCGTCTCTGTCCACGCAACAGCACTTGGCAGACTTTTGATCTGACAAATAGCACCAACTCTTCAGCCGGTCGCAGGTGGTGCCATCGTCACACCCACCGTGCGTGATTCTCCACCGGCCTGAGTACTCGAACCAGGACACGCAGTAGAAGCTCTTCCCATCCGGACATGTCTCCATCTTTTTCTCTTTGCTCATGCAGGTGGTGACCATCGGCCGGAAACTGGGGCCGTTGCAGTTGTTTTCGTTGTTGCAACAGCAGACCACCTTGCTTGTGCGCCAGAAGAATTTGCAGTGACCGCTGCCGATGTGAGAGCAATGTCGTGGTTGGTCTTTGTCATGTCGGTCGCACCCAGCTGAGCGGTAGTAAGGACTGGGTGTGCGGGTTGACCAGGCGTACCAGTCAACGTAGCAGAACGAGTCCGACCTGTAGTTGCATCGTTCGGAGGTGTGGAAGTCGTTCTTGAAGCACCTCTTCATCGGACGCTTGCCAGGCTCGTCAGTGTTGCAGAGGTCTCGGTCGTTGCAGCAACACACTCGCACCACTTGGTCGTCGGAGGTCTTCTTGGTACAGCCGGGACGGCTACAGCGGGGTTGTTGGGCGTTGTCGCAACTGCGCACCGTGGCCAAACGGTCCTTCCATTCGGTGAGGCAAAAGGTAACGCTTTTGGGACATGTGGTTTTAGTATCTTTTATCTGGTCTGTGTAACACTGATGCTCGAATGAGTAGGGCACAAGCGAAAACAAGAACAACACAAGGAACATCTTGAATGAACTGTAACACAACACAACACAGCTCAAATGAAAACTAAAGCACAGTAGGTAGGCATTTGTGGATGTCTACCGTTTCTGTTCTTCCTTTCATGACTGCATGTAAAGTTCAGAGTTGTCTGCAGCGAAGAAACGAGCACCAACGCCGGCGCGAATGCGAAAACTGTCAAAAGAAATGCGATAGTATGAAAGGACGGGGTAAAGAGCAGTAAGTTTCAGAATGAGCCAGCTTGTTCAGGTGTTGCAATTGACACATTTTTTTCGGCCAAAACCACAAGCTTTACTGCTATGCAGATCTCTGCTACTTGTTCCTGGCAAGAACATGACATGCGAATGCAGAAACTGCCACTGAAAAGCTTTTCGATGCGTAAAATTGAAAGAGTCTTCAACCAAATAAAACCTGTCACTTTGATTGATAGTACATCATGTGGTCTAAAAACAGACTTGACAACAATATTTTCTAACAGTGCTCAGTTAAAGACTCCACACTCTCAATTAGTCTAATCAGAGGCTTAACATTAAAGGGAAACAAGTCTACCCTATGTAGCCGCTCTAAAGCAAGTCGCAATCTGATCAAAAGATCTATAGACTTCTGAAAGTCGCTCTCATCAGGCTCGCATGCAAGATTTGCAGTCGTTGGGCGCTGAAAAAAAGCAGAACTATAAAACGCTAAAATGGAACATACTTTGTATTACCATCCCAATACCTATAAATTTAAATTTAACTGAACACCAATTTTTCATCTGAATTTTAAATATGGACACTTTAAACATGCAACAATACATTGTACGTTCGCACCTGCGGCAAACTTTCTGAACCTTGACACAAAGTAATATCTAGTCTTCTTGTGATTCCAGACACGTTTTCCTCGATTGACACTGTCATTCGGGGAGTCGAACTGGGACATGGGTCTCTAACAGTTTCTACAGTTTTGACAGCCTGTACAGTAGCGCTTTTGGCCAGCAAAACAAATTGTTTCCACTCGTTAGTCAGCAATTTTAAGTAAGAAGCGAGATAGCGAACGGCAGAAGATTCAGAAGAGAGCCAGTCGACAAAGACTTGGTGATCGAAGGCTATTGTTTGCAACAGCGCCAACCAGAGAGCGTGCACGTTCAGTGTCAAGCTCTCTGCATCTCTGAAAAGTCCGATAACTTTCGGTGGTACAAAGGTTGGACTTACTTTAAGAGCGCATGTATTGAGCAGAAGCAATACAATGCGTCAAATAACATATCATCGTTATCGGACAGTAAAGACACCAATTGAGAGGGGTCAAACTGGCTCCCAAATAGTTGCACCAACTCTGAACGACGCCTAACTCTATGAAACGGTACTATACAATACGTATGTACAGTACGTACCAACAGTTTGACTGGAGTTCTTTAAGTTCACAGCACAATGTAACAATAGCACGATGGTTGAGCGCTGTACCACTGGGCTCCCAATTCCCGGCGAATCCACGAGACCGCCAAACCAATGTAACTCTAAAAAAATAAACTATATTATTAGACGCAACCAGACATGGGCTAGCATTTCGGCTGATGGGGGGGTAGAATTTTCAATTCCTGATGGGGGGCTGAGGGGGGGTAGGAGCGGGGTGGGGGTGGTAAGCCAAAAAGTCCGATTTTTGGCGAAAATCAGGGTTTTTTGGCTTATTTTTCATTAAAATAAGCTAAAATTAGCTATTCTGAGCTCATTTACGCCTATTCCAGGCATATTTTTATAATAATTTTCTATACAAAATTCTTCCCAAAAATTCCTGATGGGGGGTAGCGGCTGGCTGATGGGGGGCAGATCAGAGCCTGATGGGGGGTCAACCCCCCCTCAGCCCCCCCTTTGCCCATGTCTGGGCGCAACCACAGTCATCAAAGTCACGAAGCATGTAATGAGGGGTGGGAGGCGACAAGAACGGTCGTACTTACTATTTACGTGCTTGAAGTTGTAGCCTGACAACGGAACGAATTTTTAATACCCATACACCTTGACTAAAGCATATGAAACATGAGCCGAACGGGTCTTTGTTAATTTAGCAGAATAATCAATAATGCATTGTAGAAATTAACACAAGCTATTTATAGTATGTAGGCGGGCAGTGAACTCTTCCACTGAACCTTGGCTTACTTGTACAAATTCCGTTTTGCTTGTAGAGTTGCAGAAGTTGCAGAAAGATGGATTCAGTGACGTGAATCGGCAGTTGAACTTGTTCCCCAGAAATGCAGCTATTCAATAGAAGCAGAACTTGCCGCTGGACCTTGCAGTCGGTAGCTCGCAGCCATTCAAACACAACTTCACTTTCGGCCAAACGCCACAGTATCTGAGACCGAATTTGTTCGCAGACCAACATTTTGTTCGCAACAGACAGTCCAAAGGCTGCTGGAATGGCAGAACCGCGTAGAGCTGAGGAGTGCTCAAAAATCAGACCGACCACAGAGGACAGAAAGTTTAGGATTCTAGATTTGGCTGGTCCGTTATTGAAGCAGTCGGCCGTGTCCAGTAACAGGTCAGCAATGGTCAACAAATGGTCGGCCGAACAAATCGACTGCATCTGGGACAGCCACTGGTCGTCCAGCAGACCTCTGGCCAAAAATTTGCATAGCACGAGACAAATACTTTCTACTCGTACACGGTCAGCGCTTTGGTCGGCCAACTGAAAAGCTGAGATAAAGTACAATAGCAAAGTTAAAATGCAGCAGGGACAGAATTCTGCTAAAAATACAGAAATACCATGTAAACGATCCTCGAAATAAATCTCAAAAACAGTTAGATCAGATCAATAAAATGTACACGTACACATAATTGTTCGCTGAAGCTAAACAGCAGGTAAAAAGACCGCAAAGCGAATACGATTCGATTCGATACGATCCCCTGTTAGATATATGATTTGAAGCTATCTCTTAGGCATCAATCAATAATCTGCGTTGATTTGCACAGGTTTGAAAACACGGCCCAATAATAAAAATCCCCTTGCAAATCAAATCAAAAAGTGTTGGGGGTTTTATATCCAGTCAAAGCTGCGTAATAATCTTGGCTACTAAGGGAAAGGCGCTTACGCTTACAAAAAAGGCAAATTGTACGTAGAAATAGAAACCGGCTGATGTAGAGTAGGAGGGCAAACCAAATCTGTCGTACCTTTAGGCTAGAGAGCAGGACAGAGGTTCCGTTCTTGGCCAAATACTCGCACACACCAATCACTTGAGTACAGTTAGGATCGGCCCTCAACAACCTGTCAATCTGACACAACCGCCCATGACTAATCTCAGCCGTTAGCACATCGCTCAGCTCACTCAGCATCGGATGAGCTTGACCACAGACCGGACAGTTCATTGGCACAGTCTGATGTTGCAGAAGCCTAACAGAAGAACTTTCTTCCTGCCGATGAAGGAGTCAAACAATTATTATACTTGTACGTACGTAGTACTGCATACAAATATGTAACCACATGTAGGTAGTAGTGGTATTGTGTCCCAAAGGCCTCCGATAGCAACGCCCCAGAAGACTTTTCTCCCCCATTACAGGGACTTAGGCCGACCTTTTTACACTTTCAACAAGCAAAACATCGCTAAATTTACCTTGAACCAACAACTTTTAGCTCCGCATGGGGTTGTACCAACCCCACACCCTCTGGCTAGGCCATTGCCTTGGAGAAAGCACTTACACTGTAATTGTCATTGCCAACCGAGATCGGGCAGGCATGTTAAGTGGGGGGTCGGCGGAATCGGCCGGCATGGTGTGCGTTGGACATCCCTATGGCCCCAAAGTAAAACTCTAAAACAGTTCCGCCCAACTCCCTCTGGGTAGCCAGCAATGGCCATCCATGGTTCTCTCTGATGGGGCCATTTTCCATAGTAAAACTCCAAAACACCCCTAACGGAAATGGGCGTTTCTCAGGGGGCCGAGTTAGCTGAGACACCTGCTAGCCAGCGTTCGAAAGCTCACATCACGGGCAAATATTATCTGCAATAAAATTTATGGTGATTTTTGTTGTATCAAAAATAATCGATCGCAAAATATAGATTGATCACGATTTTATCAGTTTTGAGCATCTGACTAAAGTAGCTACAATAGAAAATGGGATGACCAAATTTGGGTTTTCGGGTACGTCAAATTCATTGGCGACGTCCATTTACAGCTACGATCACTTGATCAATCGATAATCGCTATTCGATCGACTATCGAATTTTTTCTCTGCAGATGTCCCAACTACACAGGCTATGATGTTAGTGGTTTTCGGGCATGCTGATTTCAACCACGATGTCGGTTTAGAGCTATCATCGCGTTTCAATCGATAATCGATATCGATTTATTATCGATCTTTTTGCTGTGTAGATAAACAAAACACATAAGCTATAATTGTCAGTGGTTTTTGGGCATGCCGATTCCAACCATTATGTCGGTTTAGAGCTATCATTGCAGTTTAGTTCGATTATCAATATCGATTGATTATCGATTTTTCGTGAAAATGATCGAACCACACAGGCTATGGTTTTAGTGGTTTTTGGGCATCGCGATTTCAACCATGATGTCGTTTTAGAGCTATCATCGCAGTATAGTTCGATTATGAATATCGAGTGATTGTCAAGTATCGATTATTTTGTGGAATATGTGAAATAATGCAACTTCCGCCTTATGCGTTTTCTTGCATTATACTTGTTGTAGCTAAGCTGGTGTCTGTTTACCCATAGTGAATACATACATCAATCAACATATGGGCATATTGAATATATATCAATACATTTCTAATAGGAAAAAATTAGGCTCAGGAGCTATATCGAAAGGCGCATACATAAAATGGGTTTCAGTACAGAACACAAAAAGAAGCAAAACTCCAGAACAATCTATTCTAAAATATTTGGACCGTATACTACATACATGCTCCAAAGCAATCAAAGTTTTGTAGTATATAAAGCGTATGTATAAACTAGTAAGGGGCCAGGAGCCTATAACGCTATTCTATATTGATACTCGAACTATACTACAATGATAGCTCTAAAACGACATGATGGTTGAAATCGGAATGCCCAAAAACCACTAAAAACATAGCCTGTCCGGTTTGATCATTTGCACAGAAAAAATCGATAATCAATCGATATTGATAATCGACCTAAACTGGAATGATAGCTCAAAAAAGTCGTAATGGTTGAAATCGGCATGCCCGAAAACATACATGTAACAGGTCATCCGCCGATGGCGGAGGGGTGTTGGGGGGGTCTGGCGCCGGCCGGGGGGGGGTCTGAGCCAAAATTTTGGGAGGGGGGTAGGGTACCAAAAAAACGCTCAAAAATTGAAAAAATCGCAATTTGTGGGCTAAAAATCGCCAAAAATCGCTAATTTGGACTGAAATACAGCTGTAAATTTTGTTGTCCGTCTGCGTGTTACGAGTTTTAATTTGTACATACTGTATGTTTTTTTTCTTTGCCGCTCGTTTACTGGTTTTACTGGTGTAGAGCAGACGGCATAAACATTGATTGATTGAGCTAAAAAGTGCTGTTTTGCAGGCGATTTTGGCAATTTTTGTGTCTGAAATTGTAAGAAATTGCAAAAATTCGCTCAAAAATTTACTTGCCAGAAAAATCGGAGGGGGGGTCGGCGAAATCGTCTCAGGGGGGACCATGGGGGGCTGGCCTAAGTCGGGTGGGGGCAGACCCCCCTGTTACATGTATGCCCGAAAACCACTGACATTATAGTTTATTATGTGATTTGCTTATTTGCACAGCAAAAAACGATAATCAATCGATATCGATTGTCGAATTAAAACGTCATGATAGCTCTAAACCGACATAATGGTTGAAATCGGCATGCCCGAAAACCACTGACATTATAGCTTATGTGTTTTGTTTATCTGCACAGCAAAAAATCGATAATCAATCGATATCGATTATCGAATTAAAACGCAATGATAGCTCTAAACCGACATAATGGTTGAAATCGGCATGCCCGAAAACCACTGACATTATAGCTTATGTGTTTTGTTTATCTGCACAGCAAAAAATCGATAATCAATCGATATCGATTATCGAATTAAAACGCAATGATAGCTCTAAACCGACATCGTGGTTGAAATCAGCATGCCCGAAAACCACTAACACCACTGCCTGTGTAGTTGGGTCATCTGCAGAGCAAAAAATCGATAATCGATCGAATATCCTTTATCGATTGATCAAGTGATCGCTGTAAAGCTGTAAAGCTGTAAATGGGCGTCGCCAATGAATTTGACGTACCAGAAAACCTCAAGTTGATCATCCCATTTTCCTCTGTAGCTACTTTAGTCAGATGCTGAAAACTGATAAAATCGTGATCAATCGATACTTTGCGATCGATTATTTTTGATACAACAAAAATCACCATAAATTTTATTGCAGATTCTGAAAGCCCATGATGTGAGCTTTCGAACGCTGGATAGCACGTGTCTCAGCTAACTCGGCCCCCTGAGAAACGCCCATTTCCGTTAGGGGTGTTTTGGAGTTTTACTATGGAAAATGGCCCCATCAGGGAGAACCATGGATGGCCATGGCTGGCTACCCAGAGGGAGTTGGGCGGAACTGTTTTAGTGTTTTACTTTGGGGCCATAGGGATGTCCAACGCACACCATGTCAGGCGATTCCGCCGACCCCCACTTAACATGTCTGCCTGATGGCTGCCTGATTTCGGTTGGCAATGACAATTAAAAAGTCCCATTCCTATTTCTGACAGTTGAGCGGTTGACACCGGCCCCTGTGTCTCTTCCTGCTCTATAGCAGTTGGCTATTCCAAGTCCAAAAGGACAAAAAGTTACAACAACAACTCTCGGCTAGAAGAGGACAAAAATGTAGGCTATCAATTAAATTAATTACGGTAATTTCAATCTAGGTTTGATTGAACTTCCGTGTTATTTACACGCCTGGACCGTCCGCCTATGCTTTATAAACAACTGTACATATGTAGAACGTACTGTAGACTACTTCAGTTTGCAATAAATTGCTGCCTACATGCGTGTAATCAATCACCTTGCTACCCCCACACTGTTCAGCCCCACCCGAAAATACAAGCTAACAAACTAAAGTCTGTTCAAGAATCTTTGGCGCTGGGTACATTCGGCAGTGTCCTGAATTTATGCATGGTGTGAATGACGCGTTGGGGGGCAGTGGTTGTAGACGCGTGGTTGTGGCTCGGCAATGCACGGTGCCGGTGTGGTGTACGCAGACGGCGAGTCTGGTCGGAGTTTTATGTCGACAGTAAAATAACGTGGTATTAGTAGGCACGGCACACACTAACGCACAGACTAACTAATCTGACAGGGCAGCGCAGTCGGCCGACCTGCCAGTTGCGGCTAAAGTCTATTACAACGCAGGGGTGACAGCTAAGTAAATCACCACTGCATGCGAATGCCCAATCACACCTGAAACGTGCATGCACAACTACAATACGTACGCACTCACACGACACCACCCCCCTCCTTTAAGAAAGAGGCGGTGTGCCGGCAGAAAGATAGAATAGCATAAGTCTTCACAACAACGTATCACAGATCGTAGGTCAATCGTTGGGGTTTCTTGATCTGCTGCCGGTTTCTCAAGTTGTAACGTTGCTGTGGCGGCGTGTAGAATGGCGTGGCTAACTGAGCCTGTTGCTGAGGTGGCAATTGAAGGGGAGTCTGCTGCCCACCTCCAGCTTGTCTGTTTGCTCTGACCATTTGCAAGACATCCTCATCTTCTGGTGGGCTACTGGTATAGGCATAGTGGCGCTTGCAACGGCGAGCATTGACAACTTGCCCATCTTCTAGATGGTAGGTCCAAAAGCCAAGGACTTCCACAATCTTCAGAGGCGAAGTGTAAGGTGACTGGCCCTTTCTGACTTGCGCGGCTGGTCTTCTTACACGGACCTTTTCTCCCCTCCGATATGGCCCAGGGTAGTACAGCTTGCCAATTAGCTGTCTGTCCACTGCTGGCTCCCGCGACTGCGATTGAGGTTTTCTGACCGTGTCTGGTGTAGATTTTGCAGTCGGCTTTGGGAACTGGAACGGCAGGCGGGCTGCCCATCCAAAGAGCAGCTCAGATGGACTCTTCCCTTGGGTGGTTGGTGTAGCTCTGTAGCTAGCCAGGAAATCGAGCATGGCGGCATCCCAGACATGTCGGTTGGGGTCAGGTTGCAGTGTCTCCACAACACCCTTTAACGTCCCATTGAACCGCTCCACCAGTCCATTGCGCTCTGGACTGTATGGTGTGACGCGCATGTGTCTGATGCCCCTGCTGGCCAAGAAGTTGACAAACTCATGGCTGATGAATTGAGGACCGTTGTCACTGAGTAACTGAGCTGGGTGACCATAGCGGGCAAACACTTCCTTCAGCCAGTTGACAATGGTAGTGCTTGTGGTGTCCTCTGTCCACAACACTTCTGGAAACTTGCTCATGTAGTCGACCAGGACTACACAATATCCACGTCCGTTTGGCGCATTGGCAAAGCGGCCCGTGATGTCGATAGCGAGCTCAGTCCACGGAGTGGTAGGCGTTGGTCGCTCCTGGACTGGCTGTTTCACGCGTGGTGTGGACTTTGAACTCTGCTCACATGGTTGGCATGCCTTGACCATGTGTCCGACCTGTGTGTCCATACCAGGCCACCAGTAACACGTGCGAAGCAGACGTTTCATCCTGTCGATTCCAGGGTGGCCCTTGTGCGCAAGATGTAGAATCGTTTGCCACAGTGCTTGAGGCGCCACTACACGACCTTCACGCGAAATGCACCCATCTTCTAGAGTCAAAGAGTGCCAGACAGACTTGTAGGGGCTAAGCACTGGCGGCAACCGTTCCTTGGGAGTGCTGCGTTTTAGGTGTTCCATCACCTGCTGCAGTGTCCTGTCCCTTGCTGTGAGCTTCTTCAGGCTAGACCAGGTGGGCCCACTGAGCTGCTCAGTCACAGCATGTAGTGCCCTGACGAACGGGTCCGGCACACCTCTGGTTGCTTGCTTGACTCGATTTGACTCAGGGATGCGGCTGAGGGCGTCCGCCACAATGTTGGCTTTGCCAGGTGTGTGCTGCACAGTGAAGTTGAACACACTGAGGCGCTCAAACCAACGTTCGAACTTGCCACTCTTCCTGCCATTGCCATACTGCTTCAGCAATGAGGTGAGAGCTTGGTGGTCAGTTCTGAGCACAAAGTGGCGGCCCAGCAGGAACTTCTCCCAGTATTCAGCGAAGTACATGGCAGCCAGAGCTTCTCTCTCGCTTGCAGAGTAGTTGCGCTGTCTCTCATCGAGGGTGTGGCTACCATAGGCCACAGGTTGCTCCCTGCCATTGGGCTGAATCTGGCTAAGTGCGGCTCCAATGCCGCAATCGCTGGCATCAGTTGTCAGGATCGTCTCTCTGTTTGGGTCGAAGAGAGCTAGCTGTAGATCCTTTGAAACTGCTTCCTTCAGCTTCTTGAAAGATTGTTGTTGCACATCGCCCCAAGTGAACTTGACAAACTGGTTGTTTGTTTTGCCAGTCTTGCTTGCTGCCTTCCTTGTGAGGGCTCTGAGCGGCTCTGCCATCTGGTGCAGCTCTCTGATGTACTCAGACTGATAGTTGATCATCCCCAAAAATCGCTGAACTTCTTTGGTTGTAGTTGGCGCTGGAAAATTGAGGATGGGCTGCAGATTCTCCTTGGCAGGCTTGATGCACCCATGTGACACCACACGACCCAGAAACTTGACTTCTGGCTGAGCAAACTTGCACTTCTTGATGTTCAGGCGGAGGTTGGCTTGGTTCAACTTCTCCAGCACCTGATGAAGCGTCTCATCATGTGTGTCCTTGTCTGGCGCATGGACAATGATGTCGTCCACGTAGGGAGTGCATCCCGGCACCTCCTGAAGGAGTTCAGAGATGAACTTCTGAGCTACAGCGCCAGCATCGCACAGTCCCATTGGCAGTCTGTTGTACTGGAACAGGCCCAAGGGCGTGATTGTTGCAGTGAGCGGCTTGCTGTCTTCATGCAACGCGATGTTGTGGTAGAACTTTACCAAATCCAAAGTGGTAAAGACAGAAGATTTGGCTAGGCGCTGGTGCACATCTCTGATGTTGGGCAGTGGAAAGCGCACTGGTTTCACGAAGCGATTGAGGCGGGTTAGGTCAGTAGTGACCCGCACTGACCCATCTGGCTTGTCTGCAGCTACCATGGGGTTGACAACTGTTGAACGGTCCACTTTTGTCCAAATCCCCAGGTCTGCCAGCTCCTGGATTGCTTTCAGAGCACCCTCATTGCGGTAGACTGGAATTGAACGCAGTTTGCACTCGTAGGGTTGCATGTCTGGCTCCAGTTCAATCTGGTGCTCCAGGTCTGGAATCAATCCCATCTCAGGGCTGAGGAGAGAAGGGTAGCGCCCTCCAATGAGCGCTTGGTAGGTCCCCGGGCTGGAGGGTGGTCGATGAGGTGCTCCAGCCACTGCCCTGACAGACAGGTCTCCACCCGAGAGTTGCAAGTCCAGAGCTTGAATGCAGTCCTTCCCCAAAACGGCACTGCACTGAGGGGGTAGCACATAGAATAGTGCCTGAGCTGACCGATCTCTGTGGTTGACTGTGCACTGAAAAGTGCGAAGATCGGCATCCACTTGGGAGCTGTCGAAGTTACGCAAACGGCAGTCAGTGGCAGTTGTCTTCAGTCCAGGAAACAGCCTCTGGATGAGCGGTTCCGGTAGACCAGAGATATCAGCCTGACTATCCACAGCACAGGTGATATACTGCATCGGCTGATCAGTTGGCTTCACTTGCACTGTCAGCTGGAATGCGCGTTGTACAGCCCCAATGGACACTGAACGAACGACCCTGCTTGCACTAGCTCCATAGCTGGCTTTCTTCCTGCAAACGGCTTCGAAGTGTCCCACATTGTGGCAGAAACGGCACGTCTGATTGCGGGCTGGGCAACTGTCACGGTTTCTGTGTCTCTCGCGACCACAATTGCCACATCTTGCACCCGGCTTTGATTGCTGACTGCTTGACTGCTGTTGTTGAGGGCGTGGTCTCTGTCCCCATTTCTTCTTTGAGACCGAGTCTGGACGTGGTCTCTGTCCCCATTTCTTCTTTGAGACCGAGTCTGGCTTCCTCCTGTAGGTAGCAGCTACTGCTTGACTCACAGTAGGCACTGTTGTTGCATCATGTTTACTTACGCTCTAGATTTTCTCCTCTTTTCCGTATAGCTGTTTATTATAGGACGCCGTCTGCTAACATCCACCATTCTACTGATTTTCTTGTTCATCACATTGAGAAAAACTCTAATACTACTGTACCTATCATTATTTTGGGTGATTTTAATTATCCGGGGATCTTATGGCAAATGTCTACAGCTCTTTCTCAGCCCGAAGATATATTTTATCAGTTCCTTCTTGAACGCAGTTTCGAGCAGTGCGTTAAAAGTGCCACTCATGAGAAGGGAAATTTATTAGACTTAGTTTTAGTCAACGAATCTGGGTTGATTTGTAATGTAGACGTTCTGGAGCCGTTTGTTACTTCTGATCATTTCAAGGTGTGTGGCCTCATTGGTCCTTTCAAAGTAGGGCACGAAAACGAATCTGAATTTTATCAGGATTTCTCAAAGGCAGATTATATAGGCATATTTGCATATCTAGAATCAGTTGACTGGGTTCAGTTGTTCGATTCTTGTGCAAATGTTGACCAGTTCTGGGCTGTTTTTATTTCATGTTTAGCTGATTGCATAAGCCGTTTTGTGCCTATGTGTAAAGTTCGGCAACACGGAGGTGATGGATGGTCTCGCGAAACTCATAGATTGCACAAGAGGCAAAAACGGTTGCACAGTATTTTTAAGCGTAACCCTACGGAAGTAAATCGTCAGCACTGGTCACTTATTGCACGGGAAGCTCGGAAAAACAAGCGATCTGATATCCATAGGAAAGAGCAGTTAGTATTAAACTCAAATTCAGAAAATCGTTTTTGGACACATGTTAGATCGGCATTGTCAACAAAAACTGTAATTCCGGCCATATCTACTGAAAACGGAATTTTGTTAGAGCCTATTGAAAAAGCAGAAGAATTTAACAGCTTCTTTGCCTCTGTCTTTGTTGTAGATGATGGCGTTACACTAAATTTGGAGCCTAGGCATGCCCATACAACCTTGAGCGAGATAGATTTCTCCGAACAACTAATTTTTGATCATATAATTAAAATGGCAGCGAAGAAATCATGTGGTCCAGATGGTATTCCACAATTTTTTCTTCGAAATTTAGCAACCGTTATAGTACGACCTTTAAAGCATATTTTTACAGTCTCTTTTGAATTAGGTGATATTCCAAAACAATGGAAAATATCTAAAGTTATCCCATTGCATAAAAAGGAGTCAATCTCCAAAGTTAAGAACTATCGTCCTATAAGTTTGTTGTGTGGAAGCAGCAAAATAATGGAATCAATTATTAGAGAAAAAATAGTGAATTACTTAAAAATAAACAAAGTTATCTCAGAGGTGCAATATGGTTTTTTGAGTAGGCGTTCTACTGTTACACAGCTTTTGATGTGTTTAAATGATTGGACAAAGGCTATAGATGATAAACTTACGGTAGACGTCATATATTTGGACATAGCAAAAGCGTTTGATTCTGTCTCACACAAAAAGCTGATAAGAAAACTCGAGGCTGTGGGAATTGCAGGAAAATTAATAAATTGGTTATCAAATTATTTGTCTGATCGTAAACAATTTGTTTGTATAGATAAAAGGCATAATTCCTTAGAACGACCTGTGATTTCTGGTGTACCGCAGGGCTCCCTTCTAGGGCCAGTTCTATTTTTATTTTATATAAACGATTTAGAACTAGTGCTGTCAGACTCCTGTTTAAAATTATACGCTGACGATGCAAAATTGTATTTTGCTGTGCAAAAAGGTGTGCTGAATACTACGTTACAGCAAGATTTAGGGAGAATTTATAACTGGTCATCTCAGATGCAACTTACGGTGGCTTTGCAAAAATGTTCTGTTTTACATCTGGGGTATGGTAATTTGCTGACTGAGTACCAAATTGGCGACACAGTTCTTCCATCGGTATCAAGTATAGTAGATTTAGGTGTTACCATGTCACAGGATTTGAAATTCTCTTTACATTGTAAAACAGTTGCAGCAAAAGGCTTCCAAATGGTAAATTTAATTTTTAGAACCTTTGTTTCTCGTGACCTAAACTTTCTAGTGCGTATGTATAAAACATACGTTAGACCTAAGTTAGAATATGCTACAGAAGTCTGGAATCCATATTCTGTTAAAAGACATTGATTTGCTGGAGAGGGTACAGAGATATTTCACTCGTAGATTGCCGGGTTTGAAAGATCATTCATATACTGATAGGTTGGTACGTTTGGAGTTACAATCGTTAGAAGAACGACGGTTAGTACGCGATTTGATTATGGTGTACAAGATCATCCATGGTTTGGTGGACATACCAGTTGGCGGTCTTTTTGATTTAGCAAATGTGGGACGTACGCGGGGTCATAACTTTAAATTATGTTGCCACTATACTCGTACAGACACACGAAAGCATTTTTTCGGTAACCGGGTTGTTCGTTTTTGGAATGAACTCTCAGTTGAAGTGGTTAACAGTCAGAGTTTATCAGCGTTTAAGGCTAGTCTAGCAAAAGTAGATTGGAGTAGAAGCTTGCAGAGGTTTCGATAGCGGCCTACGATTGGTTTCCTTTCGTATGGTCAGGTAACGATGAGCAAGGCTGGGTGTGTAGCCGGACAACCGGCCCGGCCTGGCCTGTGCCTGGTCTTTGCTTGGTGTTGCTTTGGACCTTTATTGCGTTCTTGAATAAACTTCAAAACTTCAAACTTCAAATCATCAATGGCTGTTTGATCTGCCTTGGCAACCTCAGCGGCTTGGAAGGCATTGAAGAACTCCTCTAGGTTTGGCGCGGCGCGTGTTAGGAGTTGCTCCTCTCTGTACTGCTGGTGCGGAGTAGTAGCCCTGTCCACTTGTGTGCTGGCTCTGACCCTTCTAAACGCTTCGGGCCCGAGACGGCTGGTGATGGTGGTGTTCTTCTCATAGTCCGTCATCATTTCCCCAGCCTTCATCTCTTGCTGCTCAAACCAGAGGTCCAGCTCTGAGGTAAAGTCGTCCCAGGTCCTAGACGGTTCATGGCTTCCCAACGGCCAGAATGGAGGCACGTCTGGCACAGACCATGGACGGCGGGCAGGCTGGAGTGGAGCTGCGTTAGCCATTGGTTCTGGTAGTGTTGCTTGCCTATAACACACCCACTAACGGAATTACCACTTGGTTGGAGAGTCGGCGTTGCTTCAGCAATCAACCAAATGATTGCGGCGCGGCAGCTGTTTCGTCTGTAGCGGTGACTATCGGCGTCCCGGTAGTAGCGCTGTTTGAAACACGGTGCAGGGTCGGCTTGATTGGCGTCCCAGTCAAAGTCGTCCCACGTACGCGAATGCAACGAACCAACAGTTGAAAAGAACCGTACTAAAAAGTACTTTGCGACCGGCCGTCTTCTTTGTAGCGATGAGTGATGGCGCGATTTAGGAACAGTTCCCAGACTGAACCAGATCGCGATAAGCACAGGATACGGCGATGATACGCAGTGTCCAAACTGCACCCGATGGCTTGGCAGTAGGTGGCGGCGATCGTATCGTGTGCTATCTTCAGGAGAGTTACCAACGCTCAACCTATTAGCACCTTTGGCGGCGGTGGCGGTGGTCTTCTTAGTGGCGTTGCCGTCCGGTCGAGCTACCAACACTCGACCTTGTAGTGGTGGCAGTGAAATGCACGAGTCCACCTCCGAATTGAACACTTGGCGTCGCCAGTGACGCGTTGGTGGGCTGTGGTTGTAGACGCGTGGTTGTGGCTCGGCAATGCACGGTGCCGGTGTGGTGTACGCAGACGGCGAGTCTGGTCGGAGTTTTATGTCGACAATAAAATAACGTGGTATTAGTAGGCACGGCACACACTAACGCACAGACTAACTAATCTGACAGGGCAGCGCAGTCGGCCGACCTGCCAGTTGCGGCTAAAGTCTATTACAACGCAGGGGTGACAGCTAAGTAAATCACCACTGCATGCGAATACCCAATCACACCTGAAACGTGCATGCACAACTACAATACGTACGCACTCACACGACAGTGAACCCCATACATGTATATATGGATCTGTTCCTCTCATCAACGAGACTACTATACTGTTCTCGAAATTTGCATATTGAACATTAGTTAGAAGCAAGAAGTGTGACAAAAAAATCGACTTTTTTGGCAAAGCGCCAATTTTTGTGCCGATACCAGATTCGCATTCCCCAACCTTCAGGCATCTCGAAAATACTACCATATATGGGTCTACGATCAACCCTACCAAACTTACACTCGATTTTCTAACGCTGACAAGCGGTCAAAATTTTGCTCTCCCATAGTTAAGCACAAAAATTCATTCAAGATCGAACACATGGGGGTTTTTTCCTCCAACCAATTTCAGCTTCATGGTTCTATGTTATTTCGGACATGCTGAATTCAGACGTCACATTGGTTTTGCTCTAGGACTTTGATTTTTGCTAGAATTTTGACCTCGAAGTTAGGGTGTCCACCTGAATTTCAGAAAGTGTTGTTGTCTTGTCGGCATTAGAAAATCGACTGTAACTCTGGTAGAGTTGATCGTAGACCCATATATAGTAGTATTTTCGAGATGCCTGAAGGTTGAGGAATCCGAATCTGGTATCGCACAAAAATTGGCGCTTTGCCAAAAAAGACGATTATTTTGTCGGGCCCCTTTCTTCTAAGCAAATTGCAATATGCAAATTTCGAGAACAGTACAGTAATCTCGTTGATGAGAGAAACAGATCCATATATACATGTATGGGGTTTTGACCAGGGCCACACAAGATACGTTGGGCTATGCCTTTCTGAAATTCAGGGGTACACCCTAACTTCGAGGTCTAATTTCTATAAAAAATCAAAGTCGTAGAGCAAAACCAATATGACCGCTGGATTTAGCATGTCCGAAATAACATAGAACCGTGAAGCTGAAATTGATTGGAGGAAAAAACCCCCATGTGTTCGATCTTGAATGAATTTTTGTACTTAACTATGGGAGAGCAAAATTTTGACCACTTCGATTTTTTGTCAGGCCTCTTGCTTCTAACTAAAGTAAAATATGCAAATTTCGAGAACAGTATAGTAGTCTCGTTGATGAGAGGAACAGATCCATATATACATGTATGGGGTTCACACCACGCATGAATTCGGAACACTGCCGGATGTACCCAGCGCCAAAGATTTTTGAACAGACTTTAGCTCAGAAATCACAAATTTTTAGCTTATAAATGCCGTTTCATTATGGAATTTAGCGATTCCGGTGCTGCTATTCAAGATTTTCAGGCTTTTAGAAGGTTATTTTGTCATTACAATGTATATATGATTGTTTCTACCGGAGAGTGCTGCATAGGGTACCCCTCCAGATAGCGTACCGGGGTACACTAACTGGCACTTAGTGCCGGATTGTGTACCCGGGGTACACTATTTGGAGACAGATTTTACGTCATGGGTGTCCAAAATTTCCAACATTACGGTAGGTTTAAAGCAGGTCTATGTATATTTTTGCGAATTTTCAATCGTTTTTACTGATACAAACCTCACAAGAATGGAAACTTTGACCAACCACTCTCATTTTTGTTGCGGAAAATGCTAAGTGCTGGTTTAGTGTACCCAGGTACCCAATGCAGCACTCTCCGGTAGCTCTTAAACACAATAGCAATTCCTGTTTTTTTCTTTACAATTAAAGAGCATGCTGAAAAACGGGTTAGAAAATTCCACGGGGGCAGGGGCATCTGAAAATGGCCTAACGTAATTTTTGGACGGCCCCTAATGTGAGGTATATCGGCTAGCAGATCTGGCTGCAAACAAATCGTTCCAACTTGAGTCAAGCAGCAGTCGATCAGTGGCCGGAAGGATTTTGTTTTGGCGTTCCCCGCCGTTATAATTACCGGCACGTTAGGCAGGCAGGCAGGCAGGCAGTGCTTATAGCGCGCTGCATACGTAGATTGCGTAGCCGACGCTGAAAAGCTGGGAGTAGCAGCAGCAGCAGCAGCAAGAAAATGGAGCAAAAAGGTGATTTGACTGTCGTTGGCAGTGGTCGGCGCTAGCTTTTGACTAATAAAGGCAAATCAGTGGCCCGTAGGGCGTCCAGACCTAGCTTCATTAACTCAGTCAACACCTACTAGCTTCTTAGCCGGCATGCCTGTAGCCTGGCCGAAACTGCGTTCCTTTTTAGCCAGCGGACACAGTCCGGAAGAACCTACCATGTTCTACGCCTGCGTCGCTATTATGCTAATGTTCATGCTGATGGTGGTGTGTCTGGTGATTAGCATAATCGATTTGGACACCTATAATTTTGGACTTTACTTTGTTCTTCTCTGCATAGTCGGTATTATGCTGGCTTGTGCACTGTGTGTTGCCAATCCAACCATGTGTCCCAACCCGGCCTGGTACTCGAGACTCTGCAATATGCTGCATGAGATGTACCCCGAACACCAACAAATGACTGCCAAACCGTCAGCTTTAACTGCACTCATGAAGCAACATCAGGAAAGTCTGGCTGCCCAAGAAGTCACCGAGACTGACACTGACTGCAAAGTGCCTCTGAGGTCTGTTTTTATTATTATTCTTTCTCCTTTTAAACTTACGCAGGGAAGGGGTTAGCTAGGGTTAAACGTCACTTGCAATCAAGTGTTGTTTTTCATACAAGTTTTTTTCTTCTTACGCTATATACAAATTTCATTGAACCAGGTTGACGTTTTCTCCCGTCATAGGATTTTCTTGGCCTGTTACACCTCACAAAAACCGTTTTGTCAATAAAAATTTGCCTATAATTGTTAATTTTGATTTATAAGTCTTGATTTTTTCGCAAGTTAGGTTTTTCCGACCAAAACAGAAAAAAACACCTCAAATCCTTGCTATTGCAAGAATTCGTTTAGTACTGTTATTATGTTTCGCCCGTTTTCTGCTAATTTCTGCCCCTTTCTAGCAGTGATGTAAACGAGTTGGAAATACCGAGTTCCGAGTTTACCGAGTTTCATACAATACCGAATTTTCCGAGTTTACCGAGTCTTGCTGAGAACCATAACGACTACTGCAAATAGCAATGATTTTCATTGCTTACTATTCATTTTCGATGTGTCCTGTTTTCTTTTTGCACTTTGTTGTTCTTACAGCCTCTACTATTAATCAAAAGATTAAACTAGGTATTGGTAAAACTAAAAGTATAGGAGAGGCGATTCCCGGTGCTATCCCAGATGGCTGGAAACTGTCTTTGTGTACGTGCCACAAGTGTTTCCAGTGAAAGGTTGTGCAGTCAGGCCGGAAACGTTTACGATGACAAACGTAAGCCCGGGCTTTTGATCAGGAAAGCAGATTTCTAAGAAAAAGGAGAGAACAATCTGATTTTCTTACATTTCTAATTTTAAGCTTTGCTACTAAGTGAAGACTGATAAGTAATGAAGTCAGAGAGCAGTAGAGAAGTATGTAGATAAGTAAAAGAACTGTTTTACACGCAATCAGCAACGTTTCCTTGTAATTTACAAGCTATTTTAGAATAATTTACACAAACTCGGTATTTTTTAATCGAGCCTCGATTACGTAACCGGAGTTTTCAATATACCGAGTTATTCCGAGTTTTCCAGTTGAACCGAGTCTCGTTTACATCACTACTTTCTAGGCATTGATGTGTTGGGCGTTTTAGCGGCTTTATTAGTAGGTTTAATTCGATTCTTCTTAGAGACGAGTGAATTATGCGACAGATCTCGAAAATCGATGACTACCTGTCAGCTTGCTTAGGGTGCTCGGCCTACGCTGCTACATTATCTAAAGCAAATTAGGCCTAAACAAATATGGCTTTGCTTTCTAATTGTTTTTGATCTCCCGCTACTTACTGGCTTGTAAACACTGCGTCACTCCGAAAACATAATTGACGTCTACGTTTTTTGGATAAACAGAGTCTAACAGCTAAAGCCTGCTTTCCTACGTATGCAAGGGGATGTGCAAAATCACGCATATACAATAATAGTCAAGCACTTAACGCCGTTTATGGTACCGACACCGTATGGTTATCGGCACCATTTATGGCACCCCACTTTCAGGAACTGTTACCAAATGGTACCGCCTCCTTCGCATTGGTACCTGTACCGGTACCATATGGTACCATTCCATTCATATTTCGTACCATATATGCATGCATGGGCCGGAAAAATCCGGAGGGGGTCTGGTCCCGAAAAAAGTCCAAGAAACGCTTATTTCGCCTTAAATATGCGAAATTTTCTCTCTTCGGGCGGGGGGGGGTCGAGGAGGGGGTATGGCCGGTAGAGGGGGTTGTTGGCCCGGGAGGGGGTAAACCCCCCTCACCTATCGGCCCATGTATGCATATACTGTACAGTGGCGTATCCAGGATTTTGGAAAGGGGGGGTGTAAAATTTTGAAAGTGCCTGGTTGGGCCGTTGCCCAACCAGGGTAAGAAAATTTAGCAAAATTAGCCTTAAAAAACGCGTTTAAAACGCATTCCGAGCTTAAAATTAACAGAAATTGCAAGTTTTAGTAGTTTATAATGGCCTGGTTGGGCTTCTGCCCGACCAGGGCGAGAAAATTTTGAAAATTTGGCCTTCAAAAACGCATTTAGAAGGCATTCTGAGCACAAAATAGACAGTTTTAGTACATAATTCATTAGTTTCTTATATTTTTGACAGACTTTTTCTTCCTACCTCCACCGTAAAGGGGGGTGTACACACCCTACACCCCCCCCTGGATACGCCACTGATACTGTATGGTACCACCGCAGTCCCCAAACGTGGGATACCATATCTGGTACCGGTACCATATACAATGTACGTACAGTGAGACGATTCCATATAGTATGGTACCACTCCATTCAGATTTCGTACCTTAAATGGTACCACCGCAGTCCCCAAACGTGGGGATTCCATATATGGTAGGTACCCGTACCATATATGTACATCTGGTGAGACGGTACCATATATGGTGCCGCTAGCCTAGGTACCAGTGCCATAAACGGCGTTAGGTGCCAGACTAAGGGGTATGGATGGAGTTCACTAATTTAATCGGATCACAGTGGGGTACTGATGCATGCGTATACGCATTACGCATATCATTACGCAAAGTACACATTGCATTTCAGAATGCGTATACGCATACGCATTTGAATTTCATTACGCAATATTATTACGCATTCTGCTAAATGTTTGCATATTTTTGCGTAATGCGTATTGGGTCTGAAAATAGCTGCCTTTTTAAATTTCTTGCAAAAAATTTAGTTCAAGTTGTTATCAAATGGTCATTCTTCATGTTTTTAGTGTGCTGTGAGGATACCAGAAATTCTCTGAGAGCTTTAACTAAGTTGTGCTTGCTAATATTTAAAAAAGCCGCTAAGTATTAAGAGGAAAGGAAACGTGTGACAAATCCTTTAATTAGAGTTTCCACGGTTTAGAGTGACATCAGTTGTGTTGCATGCTCAGACCATCTGTTTGTGCTTATTATAATTGAATCTGAATGCTACTAGACTTTTTTCTGAAAATGAAGATTCGACTAAATTCTTTGTAGGAAAGCGCAGATCTCTTGCCTGTCAAAAACATATGTACTGTACCAGGGATGGAAATTTTTCCGAAAAAACCGTGGGTCGGTTTTTTTCAGTTTTTCTCGCTTTTTTCAGGGCAGAAGCCCAACCAGGCCACTTTAAACTACCCAAACTCGTAATTTCTCTCAATTTTAAGCTCAGAATACCTTTTAAATGCGTTTTCGAAGGCTAAATTTTCAAAAATGTCTCGCCTTGGTCGAGCACAACTCCAGCCAGGCCTCTTTAAAACTAATGAAACTTGTAATTTCTGTCAATTTTAAGCTCAGAATGCTCTTTAAACACGTTTCTGAAAGGTAATTTTGCGAAATTTTCCCGCCCTTGTTGGGCATCGGAGCGGCCCAACCAGGCAACTTCAAAATTTTACACCCCCTTTGCAAAATCCTGGGTACGCCACTGCCCTGTACTGTACATATACTGCAGTTCTTTGATGGCAGGAATTTATCATTAAGCCTCAAGTAGGTCTAAAAAAACCTGGATTATAAAGTTGGATACCTAAATAGCGTGCTGTAGAGCCAAAAAAGCTGTTCTCTGAAATTTCTGAATGTTTCTGAGATTACGCATTACGCATACGCAATACGCAAAATACGCATTAGTTTTAGCAATGCGTATACGCAAACTCATACGCATTTGTAATTGGAATGCGTATACGCATACGCATACGCATTTGAAAAATCCGGTATTAAACAACAGTACAGTGGGGGTGAGGATGCCAATATTGACAATGCGCTTTCATAATCCGAAATATGCTAGTTGACACAACACCCGTTTGCGCCAAAACGTCAAATAGTGGTACTACTCTACCAATTGGCGTCGAAACTCGAAACACGACATTGTTGTTTAAATGGGCAGGAGGCCGTTGAATGCACCCCGAAACCCTATTTATTTATACAGTACATACTAGAACGAGAGAAAACTTCAGTTTAAGACCGCAAAGTCGCGCCACAGTGATGATGCTGGCGCCTGCCATGCATGTGATGCACCAAGTGTGGCGAGGGATGGCGTGGGTGGCGGAAGAGATCGATAACGACGATGATGAGGACACGCAAATGTGCAGTCCGCATTCGGGATCGGCCGAGGACCTCACACCCGGAACCAGCGCCATCGACCCCAGGAAACTATCGACTATCTCTGAGACTGAAGAGCAGGAAATGGCCGTGCTGCTGAAACGGACAGAACGCTCCGATTCCGGCTATACCAAGTCTCCATCACTGGCCGATGTGATTGTGGAGTGTATTGATGAGTCATCCTCCTGACAACCGACTCACTTCTCTGGTCTGCTTTTTTCGTAAAAAGGTGTGCTGTGATAGAGCTAAATTATTTATTTACCTTTGTATATTGGTAAATTGAAAAAAGTTCACCTTTGACTGGTAGTTAGGTGTGCACAGTTGGTGTAGTGGTTTCGGCTGAAAAGCCACTGTGCGCGCGCTTGTGCTCTCATCCACTCGGCGGGACAAGTTTGTTGCCGCAAAGAGTTGCTGGTCGGCAGAAAACCCCCACCCAGACCACCGAAAGCTGGTGACCGTGGGAACCGACTGGAGCTGCCTAAGCACCTAAAGCTACAATAGCAACCACACATGTGTTGGCTGGGATCCGGTGCGACGGTGGTGCATGCGGTGCGGCCTAACGCAGGAGCTACGACGGCCCGCCTGGACAATCCATCCATCCATCATCCATCGTTAGGTGTATTCATGCTCGTGTAGAGAAAATCGCCCGGCGACTTTTCTGTAGGGCGACACATACAAGTCCCTGGGTTTTTCCGTGGTGGACCGTCGCGGGGTGGGGCTTGGCGTCGAAAACGCCGACGTTTTTTCAGGTGCCTAGTACGAAAGCTTCTGTCCGCAACTACATTACAAAGAAAACTCAACCCAGTTCATGTTTCCAACCGCCAAAATGGTCACTGTCAAAATGTTTCTTTTTCACCGCTTTTACAATGTCATGTCGATTTCATTGAAGATTTTCTAACGTTGGACAGACTACCAAGTTTAGTTGGGGGAGGGGTGTCAGCCAAAACGAGGTAGTTTTTTAGGGGTTGTGCTTAAAACGTCGGGTGGGGCACCAAAATTTTGAATTTTTGAACGTCGTAGTTTATAGACGGCCCCTAATTGGTGATTTCAAACATTTATTAAACCAAACAAACACGCTTTGAAAGGTCAAACAACAAATCAGTGCATAATATTTATTTTAGATCTTTAGAGTTTTCGAAGAACCACCAACCGGAATGCGCTCAACCAGTGGCGTATCCAGGATTTTGGAAAGGGGGGGGTGTAAATTTTTGAAAGTGCCTGGTTGAGCCGCTGCCCAACCAGGGTAAGAAAATTTAGCAAAATTAGCCTTTAAAAACGCGTTTAAAACGCATTCCGAGCTTTAAATTAGCAGAAATTACAAGTTTTAGTAGTTTATAATGGCCTGGTTGGGCTTCTGCCCGACCAGGGCGAGAAAATTTTGAAAATTTGGCCTTCAAAAGCGCATTTAGAAGGCATTCTGAGCACAAAATAGACAGTTTTAGTACATAATTCATTAGTCTCTTATATTTTTGACAGACTTTTTCTTCCTACCTCCACCGCAAAGGGGGGTGTACACACCCTACACCCCCCCCCCTGGATACGCCACTGCGCTCAACCTACGTTCATTGCGTAACGTGTGACATTAAAAATGCCGAAGCAAAGTGCACCGGCTGTTTACCCAACTGAGCCTTTCACAAAACGCTGTAAAACTTCTTATCATCATCAGCCCGGGACATGTTTTAAGATAGGCTCTAAGCAATATTTGACATTGGTCACGGGTCTCAAATGAATCCTTGGTTCGTGATGCGCCATACAGCCGTTCGTAGCATTTCCACTTATTCAACACAGACCTTGGTGCGCCAACGAAGTTCCCTGGACGAAGTGGAAAGGGGTGCAGAGAGTCGTTTGGAGGAGGCGCTGAACTTTCTGGATAACCACGAGCTCTTCCGCGTTTGTTGTGGCCTCTGCCACATCGTAACGGCAGCCTTGGTGGTTTCCTACACACATCTGTTAGTTTCGGTGTCAATGTTCATTGCTGCTGGGATGTTGAATCAGGAATACGTACTGTACTTCATTCCTACTGGTATATTGGTGGGAATCAGTTCAGCTTTGCTCAGCTTCGGACTCCGAATTAAAGTGCCCAGTCTAATGTACCCTTTTATGGTGTGTCAAGTTGTATTGGTCAGCTCGATGATTGTCTTTGCCATCTTTTCTAGTAAGTCAACTTTAAGTACTGGGGCCGTCCATAAACGATGTCGTTCCAAATTTCCCGATTTTTCGGAACCCCCCTCCCCCAAAATCGCCTTGCGTCGTTTTTGGGGACCCCTCCCCATAAGACGACGTCGTTTTCGGTTTACCCCCCCATAAAGGTGCGGTACATGCAGTACTGTCATCTTTTCTTGTTGCCATACTGTACATTGAATTGAATAGATCCGTTCAACCACTCTGGGAAGCTTTCTGTACGTAGAAATATTTGACAGAATGTACATAAATCGAAAATAATACATTCAAAGTTCCCTAAAATTCCGAACAAAACGACGTCGTTTTTTGCTACCCCCTCCCCTCCTGGTACGTCGTCTATGGCCGCATTTCAGCCGACTCCCCCTCCGCCCTCTGGAACGACGTCGTTAATGGACGGCCCGCAACAGCCCATTCAAGACCTGAAACAGGTCATCCGCCAATTGGGAAGGGGGTTGGGTATTAAAAACGCTGAAAAATCGCAATTTTTTACTAAAAATCGCTACTTTCAGCTCAAACACAGCTAAAAAATGTTGTTTTACCAGCGAAATTCTAACAAATTGTAAAAATTTGTTGAAAAAAATTACTTGCGAAGAAAATCGAAGGGGTCTGAATAATCCTCTCGAATGGTGTTGCCCGATCGAGTGGTCTATCTAAGTCAGACCCCTGCTTACATGTATAACCAACTGCGAATTTAGGGCGCACTTTGTGGCTCAATTTTTATGCTAGCTTTACAATTTCAGACACGAAAATTCCTAAAATTGCGTGTACAATAGCGATATTTAGCTGTATTTTAAATCCAGCCAGATTAGAAAGCTCAGTAGATGGACAAAATTGGCAATTTTTGCTCTTTGAAATGTACCTGCATTTGCAGGTCTTGGTATTTCGAATAACAATCGTTAACGAAAGTAGTGCAAACTAGTATTGGTATTGGGTATTGGGGTTTTTGTCCCTCAGAAAATTTTTCGGGCAAGTAATTTTTTTGTGCAAGTTTTTGCGATTTTTTGCAATTTGAGACACAACAATTGCCAAAATCGCCTGTGAAACAGCACTTTTTAGCTGTATTTCAGCCCAAATTAGCAATTTTTGATTATTGTTAGCCGAAAATTGCGATTTTTTTTATTTTTGAGCGTTTTTACTGCCAAACCGCCTCTCAAAATTTGGGCTCAGACCACCCCCAACCCCCTCCCCCTTCGGCGGATGACCTGTTACATGTATGCGTACATGTACATATGTAGGCAACGAATCCAGGGCTAGGAGGTGGTACATCGTTTCCGGCCGAATTAAGAAATTCGTCGAAAATAAGAAGCGCTATTCAACTACGCCTTGTTGAGTACTAAAATTGTTAATTTCTGCTAATTTTACACTCAGAATGGCTTTTAAACGCATTCTAAAAGGCTATATTTTCAAAATTTTCTCGCCTTGGTTGGGCCTCTTCAAAATTTTAATCCCAGTGCACAAGATTCTGCCTGCATCACTGAAAGGTACCTGTTCACTGAAATGCAATTTTGGCTATGCAAGAAATTTGGTATTGGGGGTCTCAGGTATTGGTATTGGGTATTGGGTATTGCGTATTTAAGGTATTCTCCGCACTCTAAAAGAAAGTGTGAGAAAAGAGCCTTATAGAGTTCTGATTATATATAGCGGCAGTAGGCGGAGTTTGCAGAAGGGGTGTGGTCTTACGCACTGCCGGCCTTTGGAATGGCGTGGTACACAGCAAAAACATTCTACGTACGCGATATTTTCCCAAATAATTAGCCGTATAACACCACCTCTATAGTACACTGCACGTATTGTGTTTCAATTTTTCAGCCGTGGAAGCGTTTAGCTACACCTCACGGCCGACCTCAATTGACAATTTCGTATTTCTATCGCTTGATCTGGTTGGAATATTTCTGGAAACATGGTTCTTTTCTGTTGTTTTGCGGGCCTATCGCTACTTGAAGTATTTCTCGCTCGCCCGTATCGTCACCAGCGAAAGGGGGCGCAGTTCCGTAGAAGAACTGGAAGATCACCGAGCTCGCTACATGCTGCCTCCGCCCCCTCCGGCCTACTCTCGCAGTGCCTCGAGAGGCCCGGTTGAATTGAATGTGGACGCCCCGCCCACACACGGAGAACCGCCTCCTTTGTATAGTCAAACTGACCAGTCAGAGAACAGTTCACCTCGGTCGTCGGGTTTGCAAGGAGAACTTGAAGACAAAGATGAAATTGCTTCAGATAACACCGAAAATAATGAATGAATATGAAAGAATGAATTTTGTTTATAAAGAGATTACTCTAAGCTTAGGATTGGATATTGGGAAAATCTTTAAGAGCCGGTTTATATAAGAGTCGACTCTTCCCGGACAAATTTCAACTTTTTGTCTCCGATTTGGCTGAAATTTCATATTTTGGTTTAATTTGACCTAAACAGACATTTTATCACCTTCCCGGCCATTTTTGAGAGGGTCACTTTTTCGACCCTCTCACAGATTTCGAGTCATAACTCGGGACCAAATGATTGTAGGAACTTGCAAATTGCATAGTTAGAATCAGAAAACGATTCTCTTTCAAATGATGCCCTACTCGACTGCATTGCAGAGAAAAAAATTTTTTCGAATCCTTTCCGGGCCCGATTTGACCCCCGCACCGTCAATAGTTCAACTGTTTTATTTCATGGAAATGTAGCGCTATGTTTTTGCTTTCGATTAAAGAAAAAAATCGAGAAAAAAAATGTACACCAAATCGAGTTTTTGGGCCTTGAAAGTTGAAAATCAAAAAAATTTTCCTTATAATGGGTTGCACACTGTAAGCAACACAACTTGGTCAGTTTTGAATCGAATTCGAAGATCTTTGGCACACATATTGTACTGTTCATCTTGCACATAGCGCGCAAACCTGGTCCTGGTTGCCGCTGTTTAACACGAGTTTTATGCTTATTGTGTTTATTATTTTCAGTTTCACAAACAATTTCTCGGTTTCATTTCATGTTTCCCATGATGGGCGTCCGAATTGTCTTTTTGAAAGGAATTAGAGCTGGAAATCGAGCCGGCCCAACCCAAGCAATGACTAAGCGAAGGATAGTTGGAAACTTTTGCATTGAATAAACATGTACTTACAAGAAGTGAGCATCAATTAGTATTGTGCATTACAACGAATATTTACAGAGACTGCTTAGACTCTGTTACTCTCTTGTTATTTGTTTTCTCCTTAATTGCAATTGCCATGTAAGATTTGCGTAGGTGAGGTGTTCACGTGAACAGACCAAAATAAACATTATTGATCCTGGCCGCTGTGGGATAATTTGCGCAACGTCAAAAAATGAGCTTTTTTTCTAATTGCGATGAAAATTAGATGACTTCAGAATTCTATGTTTCCCCCTCTATTTTGTGAAATTTTCAAAAAACGCCATTTTCACGATTTTTCGATGCTTTGACCGGCCATATCTCCAGATCGGTTTGGCCTAGACACGTCATGAAAGCATCATTGGAGTCGCCAAGGACTCAAGAATCGAATTCTATAGTCACCTAATTTTCATCGCAATTAGGAAAAAAGCTCATTTTTGATGTTGCCCAAATTAGTGTTCAGATCAAACATAGCGCAGATTAGGATTTACATGAGGCCGCAGCTCGTTGTCTACAATTTTGGTTATAAGGCTCAAGTCGCCCCGAGGTCTCCAAAAAAGTTATTTGCAAAAAATCGCCAGGTCCCATATTTTTTGAACAAACTATAGCTTGCATATGTACATACGTCAATAGTTGAGTCAAGATGACGAGTTTTACAGTCGCCATCCCACAGCGGCCAGGATCAATAATGTTTATTTTAGTCTGTTCACATGCACACTTACGCAAATCTTACATGGCATTGCTGAAGGAGAAAACAAATAACAGAGTAACAGAGTCTAAGCAGTCTCTGTAAATATTCGTTACTAGCAGGGATGTGAGGTGGGAAAAAAACACCGGAAAAAAACTGTTTTTTTCCGGAAAAAAACCGGTTTTTTTCCTAAGGGTCGGAAAAAAACATAAATCGCGGAAAAAAACTCAAGCTAAAAATAGCTAATTTACGTCATTTTTCGTTTAAAAAATGGACTTTTGCTATGTATAATAGGCCATACTGACTCAAAACTGTTAGAAAAACAACAAAAAAGACCAAATTTGGCATGAAAAAACAAAAATGCAAACTGCTGTAAGAAAATTTGCATATAGCGTTATTTATGGAACTTGTCAGGCACAGTTTCATGCCTGTTTCGTGATTTATATCAATGTAACACGTGTATTTCTGGTCTAACAAGACTGAGGAAGGCGCTAGAAAGCGTTAGGAATCATAAAACCAGCCTAGGATACTCAGAACTTGGGCTGGAGTTTTTTTCCGCGATTTAGGAAAAAAACCGGAAAAAAACCGGAAAAAAACTGGAAAAAAACAGGCCGAGGTTTTTTTCGGAAAAATATACAACCCTGGTTACTAGTGCACAATGCTAATTGATGCTTATTTCTTGTAAGTACCAAGTAAGCAGAATGTTTATTCAATGCAAAAGTTTCCAACTATCCATCACTTAGGCATTGCTTGGGTTGGGCCGGCCCGATTTCCATCTCTAATTCCTTTCAAAAGGACAATTCAGACGCCCATCATGGGAAACATCAAATGTAACCGAGAAATTTTTTTTTCAGGAAACATACTTTATATCACCACAGAAATACCATAAATAATAGTTCAGAGACACTGTACCATGAAAGCAGGACCATTTTAAAGACATCTTTCCTTACAATCAGCGACTACGTCCAAACTTTGTTATTTTTATTTTATTTTTTTCCTCTCATATCAAAATCATCGAGCAAAGTAGGGTTAGTACACAACATAAGATGAATACGGGTTAGTAAACGGACGACCAGGACTATATGACAGAATATAACCGGAAATGAAAGACGGCTCAGTGGCTCTGGAGCTCTTGCCCGAACCATAGACTAAAATCTTTAACCGAAACCTTTTTTCTTAAAAGCGCCGTATGAGCGAGCTACAACCTGATTTTGAGCAAGACTGTTGAAATTGTTTGCGAAACTGAAAATGATAAACAAAATAAGCAGACTCGTGTTAAACAGCGGCAACCAGGACCAGGTTTGTGCGCTATGTGCAAGATGAACAGTACAATATGTGTGCCAAAGATCTTCGAATTCTATTCAAAACTGACCAAGTTGTGTTGCTTACAGTGTGCAACCCATTAAAGGAAAATTTTTTTGATTTTCAACTTTCAAGGCCCAAAAACTCGATTTGGTGTACATTTTTTTTCTCGATTTTTTTTCTTTAATCAAAAGCAAAAACATAGCGATACATTTCCATGAAATAAAACAGTTGAACTATTGACGGTGCGGGGGTCAAATCGGGCCCGGAAAGGATTCGAAAAAAATGTTTTCTCTGCAATGCAGTCGAGTAGGGCATCATTTGAAAGAGAATCGTTTTCTGATTCTAAATATGCAATTTGCAAGTTCCTACGATCATTTGGTCCCGAGTTATTACTCGAAATCTGTGAGAGGGTCGAAAAAGTGACCCTCTCAAAAATGGCCGGGAAGGTGATAAAATGTCTTTTTAGGTCAAATTAAACCAAAATATGAAATTTCAGCCAAATCGGAGACAAAAAGTTGAAATTTGTCCGGAGGTTAAGGAGCAAAAGTCGATTCCTAGAGAAACCGGCTCTTAAAATTCGATCCATGATAAGCTTTATTAGTGATGCTCTTTTTGTCAAGAGTATTATTATAGCAGAATTTATATGGATTAACGGTTTATGTTCAATTGGTCGCGATCGATTGGTCGCCACTTCAATTGCTCGCGACCTTAATTAGTCGCCAGTTCATCTGGTCGCCGGATTGATACAAGTAGGTCGCGGTTTGAATGGTTTCCTTCCGGTTTGATTGGTCGCATTTATCGTCGTTCGGCTGGTCGCCACCTTCTTCGTAACTTTAAACTTCTAACAGAAACGGGTGCACCAATACACCAACCTAAGAACGCTACAAAATCTAATAGCCAGCACTTATTTGTAGTTTTAGAGAAGAGGCCTGTTTTAGCGTACGTTTCTTCTTCGCAATCTATTTGGTGGAGCAAGTATACAGTATAGAACAGCCCCGCCTACCCTAAACAGCACATTTTAATGCGCTCATTTAAAGGGAGTGGGATTTTGCGGAAATTTCGCAGCTTTCAGTGAATATCTCGCTAACAAGTTATGATCTGGAAACGGAAGTACCCGACATAAAAGGCCATTGGAACAGCTACAAACTACTGTTATTTAAATATATTAATATTAAAATAAAACTATTATTAATAGTGCCATTTTAATAGTATTAAATCTATATTAATATTAAAATAGAGGGCCTACTATTATATTAAATTAAATTAAAAATACACAGACGGGCTGAATATTAAAATTTATTTTTAATAGTATTTTAATAGCATTTTAATAGTTTTAAACCTTGTTTGACAATTAAGGAAGGTGTTACCTACATATACTACTATTTAAATCATAAGGTTATGACAGAAAATGACGAAAATTGAAGAATTCTGACTGCCCCTGAATCTCGAATCTGTTTTCAGCTGCAAATAGTAGAACCTTTCTCACTAATACGCATGAATGACAAAAGGACCTGAATCTAGTCAATAATCTATGTAAGTCTTTCCATTCAAAAATTTCGCTTTAACTACTGTATGCATCAATAGTTTTTTATATGGCTAGGTTGTGTTCAACAAATGCAATTAAAAAACAGGTTAAGACAGAGTCATTTTAAAAAATAGTTATAAATTTCCACAGAAAAATGCTTCTGAGTTGCATCTCAGCTTAAATTTTCAACTAACACTAGCAAATTCAAGCAAAAGATGTTGATTTGCCGGTTCGCTGAAGTGTCTCCAGAACTTTTCGACTGCATTTTAGAATCTACTATTAAAATGCTATTAAAATACTATTAAAATTGTTATTTAATAGTATTAATATTAAATCTAAATTAAAATTAACAGGGGACTATTATATTAATATTAAATTAAAATTAAAATCGGCTAGTTCTATTATATTAATATTAAATTAAAATAAAATTTCACTATTAAAATTACAGTACTACAAACCTACATGCAAGTCGTTTTCCTAGCTTAAGAGGCGTTGCAAAAAAAAATCGGGCAGGTTGCCTTATGAGGGCGGCGGATGGAATTTTTTGACCCCCATTTTTATTCGCTGATCTGAACCACTAAAGTGTGGATATTGCAAAACCCAGTCGGTTCGGCTCGGGGCCCACCCATTCTGGAGAAATCGGCGCCCAAAGTTGAAAAACCATGTTTTTTCGCGTCCACCGATTTTTGACCGACTCCCATTTTTGACCGGGTGCCGTAAGCGCATTTTTAAAGTAATCCTCACCAAATCTGGAATATTTATAGAATCAATGACGCTCTTTCTTTTGCACCTATCCACGTCAGAGTCTGACTGTAATTGCCGATTTGACAAGCAGTTTTTTGAAGAGATTAGGCCGAAAAACACGTGTTCAGAAATACATATGTTTCACTAGCGTGGCATCGAGCTATCCGGCTATAAATTTAACACAAAATAGCGCATCAAATGTGCTTTCGAAAACTGGTTTCAAATTTTTTGGATCTCTTCCAGTTTGAAGTTATGGCCCTTCAAACTTTAGTGTCACGCAGGGCCATTTTTCCCTTTTTAGCACGTTAGGTAATGGCAATTTGAGCACTGCAGTGTTGTAAAATCGTTGTTGAAGCGTTATAATATAATCTGGCTTTGTAAATTAACTGCCGACACATTCTGAAATTATTATGGTTGTGAAGGCGTAGTCGTACTTGCTTGTGAATTCTTAAACTATATGCACGCTGCAAGCGCTATTGGCTGAGCAAGGAAAATCCACCGTTATCTCATTGCTGTTTTGATTTGAGTGGAGTGTCTACCTGCATCAACACCAAATAGCCGAAGGTATTGATTAGTATTATTATTCTGATAGGTTGCCTGGATGTAGGGTCCTGATGCTATCATTTACACTTTTAAACACGGCACTTTGTAGTCGTATGATGCAGTTTTGCTCAGTTCGGAGGACAGTGTGGTCCCAGCAAGAAGCACACTAAACACAGGTCTGAAGAACTGGTTACTCTCGGCACCGGTACCACCGATACATCATCCTATGCAAAAAAGAGCATGGTACCCCTTTTTTATATGTACATACAGTAAAGCAGTGCTAAGCAACGCCTAGTAGTAGTACGGTGATTTTTCAAGATTTCTTAGAAACCTAGTTTTAGTTTCTAGTTTATTTCGTTACCCCATCCATGGATGATGGCAACGGGCACACAAACCGTCATTGCTGACCTCTTATGTGGCCCCTAAAACTAACAAATATGGAAGAACAGGAATCCTAACTGATCACATGTACAACAGGAACGTGAACTACAGTAAGTAGCATCTAAGTACGCAATTTACGGATTAGCAGTGTGCTATAGTCAAGGAATAACCCAGTCTCGCCATTACTTCGGCGCTCTTTCAACTCCGTTCATAGGTCGAAGGCTTTCTTTGCTTGCCACGGAGTCAAGTCAGTGCCAATGAAGACAGAGCGGTACTGCGGCTTGGAAGAGAGCACAGCACGCTTCCGTTGCATCACAGCTTTCTTTGTGTCCAAGTCTCTCAACTCTACAGTCACTCTGCTGCCACCTTGTTGGGTTGTCGCAGTCCGTACATTCGCGATCTTTGAGACGTCAATTTTCAACTCTGAAAAAATGTCTTTAACCGTTTCCAGCACGTCACGAGAATCAGAGTCGGTGACCAAGCCATTTATAATAATGTTCAGGTCACGTCGCTGTCTTTCGCGCATCTCGCGCTCCCAGTCACAGACGCGCACCAGCTCGGAGTGCGCTTTATCATAGGCAGAGGACGGGTTCAGTTCTGGCAATCCGTTCTTGGCAGTTTTTAGAACCGTCGCATAGGTTCTAGTGCAGTCACTAGCTGCTGACAGCTTTTGCAGATCGTCAGTTACTCTTCTTAGTTGAACAGAAAGATCAGTAACTTGCTCAGAGAGCGCAGTCAAGCCAGAGTCGGCAGAGTTTTCAGTCAACGCGGTCATAGTTGCCTTGTCTTCGTTGTTCAGCGATTTCTGGAGATGACGCAATTGAGCCAGAGACGCAGAGAGGTAGCACCCGGGGCAGAGGAAAGAAAGGAGTCGGGGTTGAGTAGTACTGCGCAGTCGCTCCATCACTTCATTGCAATAGGAAGAAGACGACTTCCTGCCCAATAGTGATCTCTCAAAGCAGCTAGAGTGGCAGTAACCAGATCGACAGAACGCGCAATGGATGAAAGCATTGTCATCAACATCAGTATTGGTGCAAGCAAACGTTGCAATAATTTCTCTCGTTGTTCATCATAACAGCAAACAGCAGAGTATACTGGCTGGCTTGGCTAGGCAGCGGCCACAGTGTTAGTCGGCCTTAGGCAGAGCGGTCAGAGAAAACCGCCGCACGCGGCCAGCACACTACACACACTACCTGGAGGTAGAGACCTGCGCGGGCCGCCTTTTTGGCGGCCCGGCCCGGCCCGGATTTTCAAATTTCCAGCCCGGCCCGGCCCGGCTGACATTTCGTGCCGGGTAGCCCGGCCCGGCCCGGCATCTCAAAATTTTCAGGCCCGGCCCGGCCCGGCCCGGCAAATTTAGAATGGCTCAAAAACGCTGAATATCGCTATTTTTAGCAATTGCAAAGTAAAAACAAAAGTTTTATGGTAAGGAAAAACAGTTGAAGAGGCTAAATAACGAAAACGTTTGTTTAATGTTTACGAAAATCCATGTCACTGTTCGGAAGTGAGTTGAAAATGAGAAATGCCGTTTTAGCCCTTATATTTTAGGGTATAAGTTGGTGAAGGTTTGTTCTGTGCAAAACTATATGGAGAATCTGATAAAATATTTCTTAAACCACCGGCGATAACTGACAGCCTGTAACTAACAACAGAGAGAAATACAAGAAGTGCCAGTGCATGTTGCACTAAAACACTAATCGGCGCAAGTAGTATCTCCCTATTCTTTCGCTGATGCATTGCATAATGCGGTTTACGAACAGTGTACAGTTAAGCCTGTCGCGTGTCTGCCGAAACAAAGTTAGCACAACTCACTACAGAGATACTTAATTAACTGACATATTGTTAAGACTCAAATTCATGCTTAGACTTAGACTTATTTTAAACAGGACCAGTCACACTTAAATTGGTCGTCAAAGTCAAATTGTTTATCGTGAAAGTATCCTTTCTGTAGCCGTACTTAGCTTTTTACCGAAAGAAACAAAATGACGCCCTAGCGCAAACAGATAAGTGTAATGAAATCGTAATGAAGTATCCATGGCGCCTTTCTTCAGTAAAACACCTGGGCGCTGATTGTATGTATGTACATTGATGAGAATGGTCAAATTTCTTTAATCAAGTAAACACCGGCCCGGCCCGGCCCGGCTTGAAAACACAATTTTTGCGGCCCGGCCCGGCCCGGCTAAAAATCCCCGCCGGGCCGGCCCGCGCAGGTCTCTACCTGGAGGGCATCTCAGGAATCGGTCCCAAAAATTCCAAAAATCGCCTATATTGCCTTAAAAACAGAAAAAAATTTGGTGACGGGGAATGATCGACTGAGGGGAATATAAACTCGCCTCCGGCCCATGTATGACAGCAATAATATATGTATGTATATGCATACATGCATACATGCAACCTAATATACATACATACATTATTGCTGTCATACATGGGCCGGAGGCGAGTTTATATTCCCCTCAGTCGATCATTCCCCGTCACCAAATTTTTTTCTGTTTTTAAGGCAATATAGGCGATTTTTGGAATTTTTGGGACCGATTCCTGAGATGCCCTCCAGGCCCCCTGTGGATTTTTCCGGCTCATATATGATTGCTGTCGTTTTGCCTTTTAATTTAGTGATTTTTGGCACAGTTTTATTATATGCTTCTAGTTTATTCAGTCAAAACTTGCTGCGCTGGCCTAAATCTCATGAATTATTTAGCTACTTTGGCCAGGTGTTAGTTGAGGAAGTACCTGATAAGGGATCAGGTACAGTATTTAAAAAACACAATCAGGCATCAGGTTCAGGTATAGGCATTCACAAAATGCAGTTCTGACATCTGGCATTTTGTCAGAAAAGTTGAAAGCCGGATTTTAACTAAAAATCGTTCAAAATCGTCTTGTGGAGATGCCGATTTCCCAAAAAGGCCAAAAATCACTGTAAAATTACTAAATATGGAAAATGGAGACGCATGCATTTAATTAATTAAATTGTTTGGTATACCGTTTCATCTTCTGAATTTCATAATTTTTTGTATAAAACTAGAAGATCAGTGAATTAACAGACGGAAATTAATACAGTATATAGAATGGATTCGCTCAAACTATGTAGTCTGAGAGGTCAGATCAGTAGCTGTACGTTCTTTCTAGGAATTGTGGGCTCAGTGACCTAGGGTGAACTGATTCTTCACAATTCCAACATACCAGAGAAGGTGTCTCATTGGACCATCTGTCCTTCACACCGCTTTGACCAATATGGAATTGGACGCCGACCTTCTGGTTACTGTGCAAACGATCGCAAAGACAAAAACCAAGAGGTTTTCAAGCACCTGGTTTGTCAATGCTGCGGGGCAACTACAACATCTCAGGCATACATGGTCCGCGGGGGTTCTGGGGGGTTTGCCCACCTCCAACTTGGGCTCGATCCCCCAAACGACCCCACCAACCCACCTGAATCCGACTTTTGTTCCTGACCCCAACCACCAAAATCGCCGCGACCCCCCTACACCGCCAGGCCCACCCCCAAATTTTCGGATTTTGACTACCCCAAACCCATTTTTCCGGCCCATGTATGATCTCAGGTCAGCATATCCCACTTGGTGAAATGCTGTGCCACACTTGCTACTATGACCTCAAGAATAAATTACCAGAGCAGTCAGTGCCAATGGAAAAGGTTGGAACTGGGTGTGCTTTAAAGGGTGAGGAAAATGCCATCAGTTGTGAAGCAGTGAAGGCTTCTGCTGGAGAAAGCGCAACCAGTCCAGATCGGGCTACCAAATTAAAGGCCAATGAAAATCTTCAAGACATGCTGACCACCAGGGCTGCAGCTTGGCGTGATTAAAGAAAGCATGCATAACAATTGCACATGTGTCGGAACTGAATTTACAATGTTATATTATATTATTACAACGCTTTGTTGACAATGTAATGCTTTCGAAACAGTCCAGTTCCATAAATGTCATTACCTAACATGCTAAAAAAGGGAAAAAATCGGCCTGCGTGACACTAAAGTTTGAAGGGCCATAACTTCAAAACTGGAAGAGATCCAAAAAATTTGAAACCAGTTTTCGAAAGCACATTTGATGCGCTATTTTGTGTTAAATTTATAGCCGGATAGCTCGATGCCACGCTAGTGAAACATATGTATTTCTGAACACGTGTTTTTCGGCCTAATCTCTGTAAAAAACTGCTTGTCAAATCGGCAATTACAGTCAGACTCTGACGTCGATAGGTGCAAATGAAAGAGCGTCATTGACTCTATAAATATTCCAGATTTGGTGAGGATTACTTTAAAAATGCGCTTATGGCACCCGGTCAAAGATGGGAGTCGGTCAAAAATCGGCGGATGCGAAAAAGCATGGTTTTTCAACTTTGGGCGCCGATTTCTCCGGAATGGTTGGGCCCCGAGCCGAACCGACTGGGTTTTGCAATATCCACACTTTAGTGGTTAAGATCAGCGAATAAAAATGGGGGGTCAAAAAATTCCATCCGCCGCCCCCTGCCCGATTTTTTTTTGCAACCCGTCTTAAGAATCGAAGGAAGAGTGATCGTTTGACTGGGTGAGGCAATAAACCCGAAAAGCCAACAACACCCAATACCAGTTCGAATTCAAACTGTTGGGATTGGGAAAATCTTCAAACTTCGACGACAATCAAAATGACTCTGGACCGATTATAGACTTCCTGAACAAAGTACTAGAGGGCGATAAACCTACACTGCTTGTTGGAGACTTTAATTTACCTCATATTGATTGGGAATTAGAGCTGGCCCTTCCTAATGCCTTACCTATTGAACGTGCATTACTGAATTTCTTTGCTGTTAGTGGTTTCTCCCAGACAGTGTACGAGCCAACTCGCAACAATCACATACTTGATTTAGTTCTTCATAACGAACCGTATCTAGTTACTAATACCAGAGTTTCCGAACCTTTTTGCGGTAGTGACCACTGTACTGTTTGATTTGAATGCGGCCCCATTAACTCTCTTTCATACACTGCGAATTTTCAAAAATGCTTTTCACGTGCAGATTACTGTGCAATTGGTAGTGCTTTAGAAGAAATTGACTGGCCAACTGTTTTTGCGAACTGTATCACCACTGAGCAATTTTGGTCTAACTTTCTTGGAATTCTAAATCATTTGATTAATCTTTTCGTACCCAGTTCTGGGAAGAACTTCAAAAATAGACGATTTACTAAAACGTCTCATAAGCTATTTTTGCGGCAAAAACAGTTCCATCGGCGGTTCAAAATGTCTAACGGAGACAACTCTGATGCGCTTTATAGGAGTTGGAAATCTGCAGCTGTAGATTTCCGACGTCAGTGTGCGAAAGAAAAATTGGACAGGGAACAAAGGGTTCTTTGCAATAGAAACGATAGAACTTTTTGGTCATATGTAAATCGCAGACTTACTTGTCGCCCCGTAATGCCTATTCTAAGAAACAATGGTAGAGACGTTGTTTCTAATAATGACAAGTGCTCAATATTGAATCAACAGTTTTCTTCTGTCTTTACTAGAGATGATGGTATTCCTCTGCACTTTGGCAGCAGAACTCTGGAAAAGCTTTCCTCAGTTCTGTTTACCCCTGATGCACTGTACTGTATATTGGAAGATATACAACCCAAACTGTCCGCTGGACCAGACGGAATACCAACAATCTTTTTAAAACGACTTTCACTCTATTTATGCGAGCCTTTATGTACTATCATGCGAGTTTCAATGGCAACTGCTACCCTACCCAATGATTGGCTCACTGCCAATGTTACGCCCATTTATAAATCTGGAAACTCAAGTACGCCTGTTAACTATCGACCCATTAGCCTTACATGTACTGCATGTAGACTGATGGAGAAAGTAATCAAGGGCAGGATTCTTGAGTTTTTCTTAAATTCTTCTGTTATTTCTGAAACCCAGTTTGGTTTTCTTTCAGGTAGATCAACCGTTGCTCAGCTTCTTAGCTGCGTTAACGATTGGTCTATCTGTTTAGACAGACAGACACCGGTGGATGTTATCTACCTGGATGTGGCTAAGGCGTTCGATACCGTAAGTCATCCTAAACTGCTGCAAAAATTAAAGGGTTATGGTATTTCTGGGCAACTTTTTGATTGGTTGCAGGCCTTCTTGAGCAACCGAAAGCAACGAGTGTGTATTGAAGGATCTACCTCTGACTGGGCCAATGTGCAATCCGGAGTTCCTCAGGGGTCGGTCTTGGGCCCGGTTCTATTCCTCATTTATATAAATGACCTTCCAGATGTTCTTAAATACTGCAAAATCAAACTTTTTGCTGATGACTCCAAAATCTACTTTTCAGTTCCAACATCAAATGAGAACACAGCAGTGTTGGAAGATCTAACTGCGGTTTTCAATTGGGCAAAGGTAATGCAGTTGAACATTGCTCTGCACAAATCCTCAGTTCTCCATCTATACCCACGCTTAAATGCAATGTATGATTACACTATTGATGGTGTAATCATACCTTCGTCCAATTGTGTACGCGATCTGGGAGTTTTTGTTACTCCAGATTTAAAATTTTCCACCCATTGTAACGTTATTGCCAAAAAAGCACGTACAGTGGCCAGTTTGATTTTGTCTTCTTTTGTGACTAAAGACCCCGATTTTCTTATCAAGATGTTCAAAACCTATGTGCGTCCAAAATTAGAGTACGCCACTCAAGTTTGGTCCCCATATTTGGTAAAAGATGTTCAAACTGTTGAATCAGTTCAAAGATTCTTCACCTCCAGAACAGGGATGCCTACCATACCAAAATTCTACTAGTACTAAAATCAAAGTTTGAATTTAGTACCAGTACCATACCAAACCAAATTCAAAACAGCTCCTTCTATACTATACCATACCATACCAAATTCAAAGGCCTTTACCAGAATGATTTAGTACTAAAATTTTGATTTTGGAAAGGCGTTTGATTTTAGTACCAGCTCTTTGATTTCAGTACCTACAGCACACACGCGAGTGAGCCGGAAATGATTTTATTTTATACCGTACCCATCTTTTGCTGCTCTCGCTCGTCCTTTGTTTGCGTTTTTTCAAACAAAATTTCGAATTGATCTGTTAGCAGTCGGCTGTTAAGTTTTGTAAGAAACGTCAAGAGGTGGACAGCGGCTAAACGCGGGTCGCCGTCACACTGCAACTGTCTGGACCGGTGGCTTCTTCTCTTTAAAGATGACGGTCTTGTCTGTGCCTGCCTCAACGGCTGGTGCCGAAAGAATGTTTAGTACCGCAGAAAAGTGCAAATCAGCTGATCGCAGTCGACTTAGCGCAGTAATTTTGGAACGTGAGGTGCTGTTCCGGGCCAATCCTGATCTGGTCAAAAGTGTTGTTAGTATGTAAATGATACTAGTATTACCTCTGCTTTAGTTTGTGGAGTTGTTGTTTCATAAAATTAAAGCTTCTTTGCCTCATTACTAAATTCATACCAAAATCATACCAACCAAATTCAAACGGGTTAAGCTAGTACTATATCATACCATATCAAATTCAAGCAGGTTAGTTTATACCATACCATACCATACCAAATTCAAAGTTTGAATTTGGTAGGCATCCCTGCTCCAGAATTCCTGGATTCAGTGCACTTACGTATGAAGCTCGATTAGTGGCAACAGGGCTTCAGTATTTGGATATTCGACGGATACAAGCGGATCTTGTATTCGTTTATAAGTTGTTACATGGCCAAATCGACTTGCCCTTTGACCAATTTTTCTCTATCTGCCCTGCAAGTTCTACTCGTAGTCACGCACTACAACTTTCGGTTCCGACCGCACGAACCAATGTTAGACATTTCTCATTTGCATCTAGAGTTGTGCCGATATGGAACAGTCTCCCTAGCAGTGTGATACACTCTCCTTCTTCAAAATCCTTTAAAGAGGCAGTCAGTCTCATAAATTTATCGCGTTTTACTAACCGATAGGGCTGAGTTATAAAATAGCCTTGAGCTAACTCAGTCCTTCTTCCCTTGTCATTAAGATATGCACTGTACAGTTTATTGTGATACTGTCCGTACGTACTGTATGTACATTGTCTGGGAAGTAAAAGTTTCTTTCTTTTCTTTCTTTCTTGACCAGCCGATCCGATATATCCGATCCGATATATTGGGGGGGCCTGTACGGCCCTATGATCAGACCAACATGTCCATTTCATTACCCCATAAATTGACCAGCTCTATGTAAGCTATTTTTCCCAAATAAACGAAAAGTATAGCAGAATTTATACAATAATTGTTTTATAGTCACTGGTTTCCTACTAGCACACGAGTGATATTCTAAATAAACCAAATGCTAAAAACGAAAAAGAAATTGAATTGTCAAATATATTCAAAACACAGTTTACTGGTGACTGACGTCCACTTGGTTATGTTGACAAGAAAGAGTTCTCACTAGCTCTTTACGAAATATCTTTGAGAAACAGAGCAACAAATAGGGATTTGACACAATAAATAGAGTAGTCAGTATTCGACTGGTCACCAGATAAACTGGCAGCAAATCTGGAATTGCTACGATCAATGCAAACAGCAAACTGTTGCACACATAGGTAGAACATAGCGTCAGACCAATTACGGTGAATTGCCAGTCTGCAACTGCTGACTGAACTTGTCCTCCTCCGTGAACCATATTGGCCATATGCTTGTAATGCCGCCATAGCTATAATAAATATTATTCAGAAAACAAACAGCCCTGAGGAGCACAAATCTTATATCTCCATCGTCTGGTCTTGCAAAGCAAAACAGTGAAGCAAGTACCTTATATACGATAGTGGTGTAGATAAAGATGAGAAATGGAGTTACCAGGCCCACCTCTAAGATGGAAACAGTGACAACCAGTCTGTGAAACATCTGAAAGCGCAATTATTGCCGTCGCTATAAATTTTGTTACAGTGTGTAGCTTTACCTCACGATTGCCATAGACGTACAAGGTGGGTGAATCATAGTCAAAAGCAATTTGAAATAGTGTTGTTAAGTGTAGTGCTGACATTGGAAGTGGCAAGAGCCACTGAATGCAAATCAAAATTACAATCTTATTTCTTGTCCACATCTGAAACAAGGCCTTAAGAAATGTGAAGTGCAGGAGGAAGTTCTGGAAGAGGAGGATAGGGAATAGAAGGAAAAGTGGGAGCAGGAGCATAGGAAGGAGGAGAAAGTGAATCGGAGGAGTTCACAGAATATGGAGAAAGAGGGAAAAACGCAGATGGAGGAGGATTAGGAAATTTTAAGATATAAAGAGAACAAGGATATAGAACATATGGAGAAGGATGAGGTAGGAGGATAGGAATTGGAACTAGAACTAGAAGGACTAGGAGAATTATAAAAAGAGGAGGATGGGGTGAAGAACCAAAAGCAGAAGTAGGAGAGAAAGGAGGAGAAGCAGGATGAGGAGAAATTAGAATGGGAAGGAAAAGGAAAATGGTAATAAGAAATATGAGGATAGGGAGAAGAAGGCGTAGGAGGAGTAGGATAGGGAGGAGGGATGAATAAGAAGGAGAAGGAGATTGAGTAGAAGACGGAGAATAGGGAGAAGAAGGAGAAGGAGGATAGCAAGGATGATACAGAGAATGAGGAAAAGTTAGCAGGAGAAGGAGAAAAAAGGAGGAGGAGGAGAAGGATGAGTAGAAGGAGAAGGAGATTGAGTACAAGATGGAGAACAGGGAGAAGAAGAAGAAGGAGGATAGCAAGGACGATACAGAGAATGAGGAAGAGTTAGCAGGAGAAGGAGAAAAAAGGAGCAGGAGGAGAAGGATGAGTGGAAGGAGAAGGAGATCGAGTACAAGATGGAGAATAGGGAGAAGAAGCAGAAGGAGGATAGCAAGGATGATACAGAGAATGAAGAAGAGTTAGCAGGAGAAGGAGAAAAAAGAGAAGGAGGAGGAGAAGGAAGAGTGGAAGGAGAAGGAGACCGAGTACAAGATGGAGAACAGCGAGAAGAAGGAGAAGGAGGATAGCAAGGATGATACAGAGAATGAGGAGGAGTTAGCAGGAGAAGGAGAAAAAAGGAGAAGGAGGAGGAGAAGGAAGAGTGGAAGGAGAAGGAGACCGAGTACAAGATGGAGAACAGCGAGAAGAGGGAGAAGGAGGATAGCAAGGATGATACAGAGAATGAGGAAGAGTTAGCAGGAGAAGGAGAAAAAAGGAGGAGGAGGAGAAGGATGAGTAGAAGGAGAAGGAGATCGAGTACAAGACAGAGAATAGGGAGAAGAAGGAGAAGGAAGATAGCTAGGATGATACAGAGAATGAGGAAGAGTTAGCAGGAGAAGGAGAAAAAAGGAGAAGGAGGAGGAGAAGGATAAGTAGAAGGAGAAGCAAGAATTGTGAATCTCGTGTCTGCTTGCTCCCCTCACCTGCTCATAACTTTCAGGAAAGACAGTGCCACTGAAGCGGTTAATGCTGAGAGAAAGCACTCCCAACACTTGAGCCAGATACAAATGCCACCCACAGAATGCCGACACTGCTGCTATGGTCTAGAAATTGCTTGTGCATTTAGTAACAGCAACCAACTAATTTCTATGGTCTCACCGACTTATCAACACCCAACCAGAGAAAACTAAAATAGAGGGGTCTGAAAACACAGAGCAGAATCAAGAATAGCAGATCGGCAAACCCGGCCGCCACAAAGAGTGCATAGAAACTGGAACTGAACTTTTCTCTACGATACAGCAATACAACGAGGACCAGCAGGTAGACAGGTAAGGACACACCCGATACAACACCAAATATTAGATTGACCACATTCTGAACAACGGCGCTTGGCATAGTTCAATCAGTGGGTGTTGTTTTCCTGCCTTGGCAGTTTTACATCTGGGTTCAGGTTTTTCTGAATATAAACGTTTACATACATACGGTCTTGGCTTTACTAGCCTTCGCTTAGACACCAAGTGATTTCAACTCTAGGGGTGAAAACTGCACTTTCTAATTAATTCCCATACGATCAGGCGCATGGCGTTATTACTTGAGAATGCTCTCGCTCGATATGTTTTCAGCTTTTATTCTGCACATGTTATACATGTATGAAAACTGCAGCGGTAGCAAATCAGAATATGAGTCGCATTTTTGACAACAACATACAGTAGTAGTAGTAATACACTACAGGACGTAGGCTTAGGCATTAAAAAGTCTACAAAGACTGACTATATGACCACGACATAGATTATTATAACATTCAGGGAATAACACCATATCATGATTATTGATGCCTAGGCTAGTGGCTAGTCCCGGTACCATGGCACACCCACGTTCGGAGAGTTTGGTTGTTGTACCACCCACACCCACATATGGTACCCCTATCCATGGTTTATGTTGCTGCTGGTACCATATGTATTACCACTTACCATATAAGGAACCAAATCTGAAGGGAGCGGTACCATCTAAGACCAGTGCCAAGTACTGTTGCTAAGTATATTTATTTGAAATATAATATAATTATAATTTATTTTCCAAACAGTTTACATGTACCAATGAATTTCTAAAAAATATGATTAAAATTAATGGTTTCCATACTCGAACATATGTAGTGTAAAAAGCATACCAAATATAAACAGATCGATTAAACTGAGATACAGTCCTTTCTCAACTACTGACTTAAAGCAGATCGCTGCGTTTCAGAAATACAAAAATTCAAAAGCATAGAAACCAATAAACCAAGTACTGTTATTTTACTAGTGGATTTCTGTTTTACTATTAACTAAATTTACTACAAATTCAGCCCGTCAATTTAATTTTTATTTTTGCTCTACTACCAAGCAGGTCCTATTTTACTAATTTTTGTTTTACTAATAATTTTACGAATTTTACTACTATTTTACTACCATTTTACTAGCCATAATGTGGAATTTTGCATTAATGATGACAAGATTTAGTGAATAATTGATGCCAATCAAAATAGTTGCTAAATTTGATAATGGTACGAAGTTCTGCAGAACTTTGGAGACAAAAATGTGTGAAATTTGACTGGCAAAAGTGTTTCCACACATGTTTTATTGCAAAATTAATCAAGATAGTGGCTGAAATTCAACAAAAACTAGTAAAATAGTAGTAAAATTTCAATTCACGATATTGATATTCTTTCTTAATTTAATTTAGTTTTTACTTTACTATTGGCTCTTAATTTTACTTTTTACTACTATTTTACTACTAGTAAAATACCACTAGTATTACTAATTTTTGTTTTACTATACTATAGTAAAATAACAGTAAAACCGACATAGTGTTGCAGAACGAAGAGGCAACAAGCGGACCGGTTTTCTACATGCCGTACACAAAGCAGTGCTAGACACTGGGTTTCTCTGATTTTTAGCTGGGGGAGGAAATGTCACAGCTACCGGAATTTGCAGTTAATCGGGAAATGCTTTAAAAAATAAAGGAAACCCGGCCGCGGTAACACAGAGTCTTTTTGGAGTTTCTTTTGAATATTTTCAGGTCCCGCCAATTATGTAGTATTCGTGGGTGTGACAAAAAACCCCAAATGCACCCAATACTAGTGATGTAAAATTATGGAATTTGAATTTCAATTCAATTACAATTAAATTATGGACTCAGTTTTTAATTTCAATTAAATTAAATTAAATTAATTGAAATAGTTTTCCATTATTTTCAATTACAATTATATTTTCAATTAAATTATGGAACCTCGGAAAATTTCAATTATGCACTTTTTTCAATTATATTTTCAATTTTTTTGAAAATTATTGTAATTTTGCTGTTAAAAGACAGTGACAGTGACTCAGGACGTAGAAAAATGTCCATGTAAAAGCTTAGAGACACCTGGTTAGTGGTTAGCCTGCTGTCCAACCCAGGGGAGAAAATTTTAAATTGTTGCCTTTTAAAACGCATAAAATGGCATTCTGGGGGAAATTTACAGTTAGTTCATTATTACTATATACGCATCAGTATATAATCTAAAGGTTTCCAGCATTTTTGAGCAACATCACTTCTTCCTAGGTACCTACCTTTGCCAAAAAGGTGGTGTCAGTCAACCCACCATACATCCAAAAATCACTGTTTTGGCTTTTATGAACTACGAAATATAAAGCAGATCATAAAATATTACAAAACATAGTGAGGTCAGTGTAAAGAGGTGACATACCCTAAACAGGTTTTTATTTGAAGTCCTTAGCGCCTCTAATACTTACACATTTCCTTACATTCACCACAGGAAATAATTGAAAATATAATTGAAATTCCAGGCGAATTTCAATTAAATTACAATTAAATTATGGCCCAACTTTTGAATTTCAATTAAATTAAATTAATTGAATTGAAATTAAAAACAGGTCAATTATGCGAATTTCAATTACAATTAAATTAATTTTTTACATCACTACCCAATACTATAGTGTTTCCGAGTAAATCTATTTTGAAATTAACTCCTTCGCGACTACCGCTAAATTCCCAGTGAATCTTGATTCCCATACAATTCCCAGATGACTCATTGGGAATTCGAAAGGATTCCCGCCCTTTTATGTGGGCCCGAATTCAAGCTGGTTCCCAAACAGAGGTTGGGAATTCTGGAAATTAGCGACGTCCAACTCTTTTAAATTCGCAGATGACTCAGAGTTCTCAGTTTCAAAGCAGCTACAAAACCATATGCGAGTCGGGATCCTAGCTTAAGAAACGAATGAAGGGTGATCGTTTGAATAGAGCCTGTCAGACACGTGAAAATGACACCAAAAATTGCTGCCGTCCCAACTTTGAGGGGGTGTAGCTCCGGTTCCAGGGGGTTACTGGTGGCCGGGCATGCACCGTTGGTCTTGGTCTGTGCGCTATTTTAACAGATATTAATATCAGCCAGATCCGTGAGATGTCCCTGCTTGCCCCGTCTCTTCGGCACCAAAGCTGACTTTCTTGCAAAATGCATCTTAAACATGAACAATGTCAACTTTAGACTGAACTTGTCGTTTCTAGTCAGTCTTTAATGAGTTGAGGTACCAAAACCAAGCAAATTTATATCAAGTTTTTAGACCAATTTTTAGGAAATTTAATTTATTTTTAATTTGTTTGACAGTCACCACGAACGAGAAATTTAATTTGTTTTTAAATTGCTATTTACTTGGTGATTTTGGCCCAAACAATTTAATTTTGTTATTTAACTTTAATTTGATCGGAAACACTAGCCAATACCCAATACCAATTCGCATTCAAACCATTGGGGTTGAGATATTCTTCAAACTTCAATCTATGACTATGTAGCTCTATGCAAGCTATTTTTCCCAAATAAACTAAAAGTATAGCAAAATTTATACGATAATTTTCTTATAGTCACTGGTTTCCTAGCTAGCACATCAGTGACATTCTAAATAAACGAAATGCTAAAAATGAAAAAGAAATTGAATTGTCAAATATATTCAAAACACAGTTTATTGGTGACTGGCATCCACTTGGTTATGCCGGCAAGAAAGAGTTCTCACTAGCTCTTTACGAAATGTCTTTGAGAAACAGAGTAGCAAATAGGGATTGGACACAATAAATAGAGTAGTCAGTATTCGACTGGTCACCAGATAAACTGGCAGCAATTCTGGAATTGCTATGATCAATGCAAACAGCAGACTGTTGCACACATAGATAGAACATAGCGTCAGACCAATTACAGTGAATTGCCAGTCCGCAACTGCTGACTGACCTTGTCCTCCTCCATAAACGATATTAGCCATATGCTTGTAATGCCGCCATAGCTAAAATAAATTTTTTTTTCAGAAAACAAACAGTCCTGTGGAGCACAAGCTGGTCTACTTATGCAGGGTTCACTGCCAATACTTCAATAAAGAAAATTATTTATTGATTTGCTTTTATATCTCCATCGTCTGCTCTTGCAAAACAAAACACTGAAGTAAGTACTGTACCTTATATACTATAGTGGTGTAGATAAAGATGAGAAATGGGGTTACCAGGCCCACCTCTAAGACGGAAACAGTGACAGCCACTCCATCAGACATCTGATTCTGAAAGCACAATTATTGTGGTCGCTTTCAATTTTATCACAGCTTTACCTCAGGATTGCCATAGACGTACAAGGTGGGTGAATCATCGTCAAAAGCAATTTGAAATAGTGTTGTTAAGTGTAGTGCTGACATTGGGAGTGGCAAGAGCCACTGAACGCAGATCAAAATTACAATCTTATTTTTTGTCCACATCTGAAACTAGACCTTAAGAAGTGTGAAGTGGAGGAGGAAGTTCTGGAAGAGGAGGAAAGGGAAAAGAAGGAATAGTGGGAGCAGGAGCATAGGAAGGAGAATAAAGTGAATAGGAGGAGTTCACAGAACATGCAGAAAGAGGAAAATTATGCGGATGGAGGAGGATTAGGAAATTTTAAGATGAGTTATAAAGAGAAGAAGGATATCGAACAGAAGGAGAAGGATGAGGTAGGAGGATAGGAAGCGGAAGGAGAATAAAGTGAACTGGAAGGACTGGGAGAATTATAGGAAGAGGAGGATGGGGTGAAGAAGCAGAAGCAGAAGTAGGAGAGAAAGGAGGAGAAGGAAAAGGATAATGGTAGTAAGAAATAAGAGGATTAGGAGAAGAAGATGTAGGAAGAGTAGGATAGGAACGAATAAGAAGGAGAAGGAGATCGAGTACAAGATGGAGAATAGGGAGAAGAAGGACAAGGAAGATACAGAGAATGAGGAAGAGTTAGCAGGAGAAGGAGAAAAAAGGAGGAGGAGGAGGAGAAGGATGAGTAGAAGGAGAAGCAAGAATTGTGAATTTCGTGTCTGCTTGCTCCCCTCACCTGCTCATAAGTTTCAGGAAAGACAGTGCCACTGAAGCGGTTAATGCTGAGAGAAAGCACTCCCAACACTTGAGCCAGATACAAATGCCACCCACAGAATGCCGACACTGCCGCTATGGTCTAGAAATTGCTTGTGCATTTCCTAACGACAATCATTCTATGGTCTCACCGACTTATCAACACCCAACCAAAGAAAAATAAAATAGAGCGGTCTGAAAACGCAGAGCAGAATCAAGAAAAGCAGATCGGCGAACCCGGCCGCCACAAAGAGTGCATAGAAACTGGAATTGAACTTTTCTCTACGATACAGCAATACAACGAGGACCAGCAGGTAGACAGGTAAGGACACACCCGATACAACACCAAATATTAGATTGACCACATTCTGAACAACGGCGCTTAGCATAGTTCAATCAGTGGGCGTTGTTTTCCTGCCTTGGCAGTTCTACGTCCGGGTTCAGGTTTTCCTGAATAAACGTTTACATACATACATACAGTCTTGGCTTTACTAGCCTTTGCTTAGACACCAAGTGATTTCAACCCTAGGGGTGAAAACTGCACCTTCTAATTAATTCCCATACGATCAGGCGCATGGCGTTATTACTAGTGTTGTTATGACTATAGTCAAAGCCAAAGTCATAGTTAATACTTTTTGTGATATCGCAGTCAAACAGGCAGGTAGTCAAAGTCAAAGTTTGACTACCTTGGTTACCATAAATACACAGTCAAACGAAGACGAGGTAGTCAAACCGTTTGACTATGACTACATTTTCTTATAAGCAGCGGCTTTTCAAGCATATTTTCCACATTTTTACGGTTCGCAACTAAATATATTATAAATTCGTTTCATTTTTAGCTCTTTAGAAGACAAACAACCTTTTTCTCTAAAACTGTGAACTGATAACCGGTGTCAGCATACATGTAACAGGGGGTCTGCCCCCACCCGAGTTAGGCCAGACCCCTCGGATGGGGACCCCCTCCCGAGACGAGTTTCCCGAGCCCCCTCCGATTTGGCTGGCAGATAATTTTTTTGAGCAAATTTTAGCGATTTTTTACTATTTCAGACACATAAAATGGTAAAATCGCCTGAAAAACAGGATTTCTTAACTGTATCTCAGCCAAAATTAGCGATTTTTGGCGATTTTTAGTCAAACATCCCCCGCCGGCACCAGACCCCCCAACCCCCATCGCCCCTTCGGCGGATGATCTGTTACATGTATGGGTTGTCAGTCAGCAAATCTCTGCTTGATGCAAGGCAACTTAAACAGTTTGGTCAGATTGAAAATTATGACATACAGTACAATACCTCTCTTATGGAGCAAAGAAGTACAAGAGAAAAATCAAAAACTACTTAGATTTTACACCAAACTAAACCGGGTATTTGCCTATTTTTGCGCTGTCTTCCCGAAAGATGCTTTTTACATTGAAATTTTTGAAAATTAAACAATTCTGGGTTAATTTGTAGCAGTTAACTATACTGTTTATTTCAAAGTAAACACTTTGTGCACTCAGTCAAAGTCATTTTTGACTGACACTTGGTGACTGAAGGTTATAAATCGCAGAAAACGTCAATTTTGCCATGTCTCAAAAAAGTAGTCAAAGTAGTCAAACTGGTGGCCACGGTAGTCAAACGGTTTGACTACAATATAGTCAAATTTGACTACCTTGGTATTGTACTCAAACAAGTGGTAGTCATAGTCATAGTCAAACGGAAATTTTGGTATTGTAACAACACTAGTTATTACTTGAGAATGCTCTCGCTCGATATGTTTTCAGCTTTTATTCTGCACATGTTATACATGTATGAAAACTGCAGCAGTAGCAAATCAGAATATGAGTCGCATTTTTGACAACAACATACAGTAGTAGTAGTAATAACACACTACAGAACGTAGGCTTAGGCATTAAAAAGTCTACAAAGACTGACTATACGACCACGACACAGATTATTATAACAGTCAGGCAATTAACGCCGTTTATGGTACTGGCACCATATATGGTTCCGGTACCATGTATGGTATTGATGCCTGGGCTAGTGGCTAGTACCGGCACCACGGCAGACCCACGTTCGGGACTGTGGTGGTGCCACATATGGTACAATTACCCTGGGTACCGGTACCATAAACGGCGTTAAGTGCCTGACTGTTGTACGTATGCTGTACCGTATATATATGGTACCGGAACCATATTGTACCAGTAGCATAAACGGTTTTAACTGCCCGATTGTATTAAGGTATACATTGCCTACCCGAACATATGTACTGTAAAAAGCATACCAAAAATAAACAGATCGATTAAACTGAGATACAGTGGTTCGTTAGTACTACTGGCTTAAAGCAGATCGCTGCGTTTCAAAAACTCAAACATTCAAAAGCATAGAAACCAATAAACCGACAGTAATATAGTGTTGCAGAAAGAAGAGGCAACAAGCGGACCGGTTTTCAACACGTCGTTCACAAAGCAGAGCTAGTCCACTGGGTTTCCGTGTTCTTTAGCTGCGGGAGGAAATGTCAGAGTTACCGGAATTTGCAGTTAATCGGAATATATCGATGGCTCTGTTCGTTTAAATCGTTTACGGTTTTCGGCGCGAAATTTATTGATTAGATACGGTAGCTTGGCAATTTACGGTCCAACCGAGATGAAAAGTAAAGGTTAATTGACGCGACGACGATACAAGACCACTTGCCCCTTGGTAGGGTGGTTGATCTGTTTAACTTAAGCCTAAGGGGCCGTCCATAAACGACGTCGTTCCAGAGGGAGGGAGTGGGGGTCGGCTGAAATGCGACGATAGACGACGCACCAGGAGGGGAGTCGGTTAGCAGAAAACGACGTCGCTTTTTTCGAAATTTTAGGGAACTTTATGAATGTATTATTTTCGATTTATGTACATCTGTCAAAGATTTCTACATTCAGAAAAGCTTCCCAGAGTGGCTGAAGGGATCTATTCAATTCATTGTACAGTATGGCACAAGAAAACATGACAGTACTGCATGTACTGCACTTTTATCGGGGGGGGGGGTAAACGGAAAACGACGTCGCCCAGGGGGGAGGGGGTCCCCAGAAAGACGCAAGACGATTTTGGGGGGAGAGGGCGGTCCGAAAAATCGGGATTTTGGAACGACGTCGTTTATGGACGGCCCCTAACCATACGTAGGTCTAAAGCTGTGAGCATGAACTAATGCTTAAATTAAGTCCTGATTACCATAGGTCTAAAGCTGTGAGCATGAAATGAACTATTAAATTAAATCATGATTGAGCCAAAAAACTAAGCACGCGTGTAAATCTAAATCGGTAATTGCGGTGTGGGGCGGCACTGTCTAAGTTTGCAAGGGCCGTGAATTTGTGAAATTTGTGGTAGACACCTGATTTTCAGGATTACAGGGCTTCCGATAGATACCCATGGTATAGACTTTGACTTATACAAAGACAAACTGTGATTATGATTTGAATGTAGGAAGGAAACCCGGCGGCGGTAAGAAGAGTTAAGTCTAGAGTCGTTTATACATGCCCACCACGGCGTGGCAGCTGGGGCAGCGATGCTCCACATCCTTCAGTGCGTCGATGCAGAACGGAATGCAACAGCAGAGCCAGCATTGCAGCAGCGCCATGCAGACACAGATCAACCAGGTCAGCGCGCCGCTCTCGTAGGACGTCTGCGTCACCACCTGATTCTGAAACTTATCCACTTTAATAGACTATATATGGCTGTGCCAATAAACAATCCAGCAGACTTTACTGCGGCAACCAGAAAACTCAACCGATGTGAATGAATCGTTTTTGAATCAAAGATAGATAGATTCTTGAAAGATTGGTGAAATTTTTATTAAGATACTCTGCTTAGTTCCTGAGGTGTTTGCCCTCAATGACAAAACAGTGATTTTGACAATCAACAAACGCGATTCCGTTGTACTTCATAATAAAACAGATTCCTACTGCTGAGAGCTAATGAGACTTTAGCGGTGAAGTAACCGAGCGTGTATGTCGCCATTAAAGCCATTTCTGAGCATTTAGGAATTTGTTATGCAGGAGGGTGTGCCAAAAAAACAACCCAGCCGATTTTGTTGCTGTGGCAACCGCAAATCTCAACCGATTTGAATGAATCATTTTTGAATGAAAGACAAATATATTATTGACAGATTGGTGAAATGTTCCTAACATATTTTCCCTCAAAGTAAAATCAGCGGCTTTGGTAATGAACAGCAGCGATTTTTCTTATTCCGTTGCACTTTATAACAAACCATATTACTACTACAGCTAAGGGCTAACATCACGAGATATTACTGATGACACACACAGCTCGGTTTCTTCACCAGTAAAGTCTGATTAGCCCCCAGCAGTAGGAATCTGCTTTATTATGAAGTGCAACCGAATCGCTCTTGTTCTTTGCCAAAATCTGTTTTGACTTTGAGCATAAGTATCTCAAGAACTCAGCAGAGTATCTTGACAAAATTTTCATCATTTTTCAAGAATTTATCTCTCTTTCATTTAAAAAAGGATTCATACGAATCGGTTGAGATTTACGGTTGCTACAGCAACCGGTCTGCTGGGTTATTTTTAATCACTGGTTGTTCATTACCAAAATCAGTGTTTCAAATTTGATGGCAAATATGTCAGGGACCAAGCAGAGTAATTAATGAAAATTGCACTAATCTGTCAAGGATCATCTACATGTATCTGTCTTTCATTACAAAAAGATTCATACAAATCGCTTGAGATTTCCGGTTGCTGCAGTAAAAATTCTGCTGGATTGTTTTAATCGCTCTTGTTCATTGTCAAAGTCACTGTTTTGTCATTGAGGGCAAATTTCTCAGGAACTAAAAAGAGTCTCAGGATAAAAAAAGTTCCCCAAACTTTCAAGAATTTATTAGTCTTTCATTAAAAAAGATATTCAAATCGGTTGAGATTTACAGTTGCTATACACCCTGTACATGTAACAGGTGCGCAAAAGCTCCAAGACGTCTGGAGATATGTTTATGTCACGTTTCAATGATAACCAAACTAAAACTAAGAATCGCAACTTTGAGCAGACAAATTACCGACTCTTAAAAGAGCTAAACAGTCATGTAATGACAGAATATGTTTTAAAAACACCTATATGTCATGAAGAGCAGCATTGTAATCGCTAAATTCAATTACCGAAACTATTTTTAAACTAAAAGCAAACGATTTTTTAGCCAGTTTGTTCGTACTAGAGCTACAACTGTATTAGTACTTGTACATATACGTACATGCATTGTTTCGGGTCGGGTCTCTAGCCAAACTGTCTCTAAGTGGTATGGGTGATGAGGATAGGATTAACCACCCAAAGTTCCTAGTACATGCATGGCGCTTCTTATATTTTTTACAACGCCAACAATTTTTAGCCGCCGAATGGTTGTAATCTGGGTGGTCTAGTTCCAAAGTCACACCACCCATAAAGCTCGACCAGACTATAAGCAAAATGTGCATAGCATTGAAATTGCAAACGATGTTAGGGTGACCCACATTAAAGTCGAATTAGGACTATTTTAAACAGTACAATAATACAGCAGAATTTTCTCGATCTTTGCAACCAAATTATAACTGAACATGTTCTTTCACCTAAAACCAATCTTGACTTTGTTTTTGGAGAAAAAAGTTGGTGAGCTTCTAAAAACCTCAAGCAAAAGTTGATTTGTTTGGTTTTTAAACTGAAGAAAAACCAATCTGTATGTAAATCTGCACAGGCAAGCAACAAAATCAGTAAAATCTCTTGAATTGTCACAAAAAAGACTACAGTAAGTGCCATTGGCAGCAATAATAAAATCAGAGTCCTATCTAAAAAATGGTGGTTTTTAACAGTATTATTTATATGTCATATTAAAGACTATACTTTCTGCTCAAAACTAAACCAAACATTTGTCAACTAGAAAAAGAGACGCTGTTTCGAGTGAACCAGCCAAGCAATGCTTCATAACAGAACCGTCTATTTTAGCAGCAGAAATAGATCAATCAACGGTGAGACAGCTATAAAAATAAATCAGCTAGAACTGAAGAAAACTGAACTAAAAACCATTAGTAATTCTAAGTCTACGCAATTCTATGCATTAGTTAGTTACGCATTCCTAATTCACACCAACGTAACTAGACGTAAATTCTACAAACTCTACCTTCTTACCTTGCATTGCGGGCAGGTGGTCTGAACCGGGGCCTCGGTAAAGGTCAGAGGTTGTTGTATGATCACAACTGGTTGTTGCTGCTGAGGCGGAGGTTGTGCCATGGGGGCGGACGGCTAAAACGAGTATAGAGCTTTTGACAGATTTCCCTCTGCCCGGCCTAAAGTCAAAATAGGCAGGCAGACTGCAATGCGGTGGCTTACTTGGTAGGCTGGCGGCGGTGCCTGGGCCATATAACAACAACAACAGCGCTGGAACAGCCGCGAGCGAGCGGCGCGGGGCTAGAGCGACAGCAGATTGGCCGATAGACAGAAAACGTCGGTCGGTCCGGCCGCTGGGGCCGGAATATCGATCGCACCCCACCAACCGACGCTTTTAATATATCGCTGGACGAGGCGAAACTGTGAGATTAGACCGCCGCAACCACCCTCCGCCTCTAAACTAACTAATTAAGCCACTTTAGACCTTTCGGCTCGGTTCACTTCTACTTCTTCTTCTTCTTCTTAGCCTAAATTCTTTCCTTAGCTGGGTATATCCGAATCCGGAAGTGTGCTGCATTTACGCACAGTGCAAACCCTCTACTGCATGTTTCTCTCATCAACTAGATTGTTCACGAAAATTCCTTATTGTACTTTAGTTAGAATCATACATGTAACAGATCATCCGCCGAAGGGGTCTGGCTGGCGCCGGCCTAGGAGATCTGAGCCCAAATTACATATGGGAGGGGTGGGCACCAAAAAAACGCTCAAAAATCGAAAAAATCGACTAAAGTTCGTCAAACATCGCTAATTTTGGACTGAAATATAGCTTAAAAGTGCTGTTTTACAGGCGATTTTGACAATTTGTGTCTGAAATTGCAAAAAAATGGAAAAATTTGCTAAAAAATTACTTGCCAGAAAATGGGAGGAGAGTCGAGCTCGGGGTCCCCATCCGAAACGTTTGACCTAAGTCGGGTGGGAGGCAGACCTCCAGATCCCCCTGTAATATGTACAATGTACATGTCTCGCAAAAATAAAGAGGCCTGACAAAAACTTTTTTCGATGGTCCAATGTTGGCGCGGATACCAGATTCAGATTCCTCATTCTTCGGGCATCTCACAAAATACCACCTTGATGGGCTCCGACCAACGGTTCCAAAGGTTACCGAAAGCTAGTGACAGCGAGTAGGTAAAATGGGAACCGACTGGATCTGCCGTTGTTACCAGGTGCTGAGACTTCTAGAAAGTGAAGCGAAAACTCAAAAGTCATGTTTGATTTCCTATTTTCTACTTTTATGAATTCCCTTTCGGAAAGTGAGTGACGAGAAACATAAACAGAGAGTACAATAGCATTACAGACAAGACTCTCGAAAACTCCTACTGTACATGCAACACCTGAGAAAACCCAATACCCAATCCCAATACTTGAGACCCCTCCCCCAATATCGGCTTGTGTCATGTCCGGAACCCCCTCCCACTAAGGCGACGTCGTTTTTCGTTAAACGCCAAACATAAAAAGCAGTACATACACTACTGTCATGTTTTTTGTTGACTTACTATATAAACAATTGAAAAAATCCCCACTACTGCATTTCTATGGGTAGAAACGTTTGCCAGAATGTAGATAAGTAAAAAATTTACACAGTTTAGAATGACAATTTTGCTTTTCACTGCTTGGCCCGGTCTGGGGCCAGGTCCCTAAAAACCGGAAAATGACCCCCCCCTCCGTCCAGGTGTGTCGTCTATCGTCGGATTATAGCCGAATCCTCTCCGCTCTCTGGAACGATCGTTTATGGACGGCCCTAGACTGTCCGGAAAAGGTTTTGAAACCGATTAGATTGCCCTTTGAAGGCCGGTTCACTATATAAAACGGAATCGGAATGCAAAAAACCGACACAGATTACAAAATACATCGGACATGACTTACACAGATATGAGTAATCTCTGCTATTCATTTGCTTTTGATATGGTAATCAATTCTCCTAGCATAATTTGTGCACAGTTGGTTTATCTCGTGCTGCACAAAAGAAACCCCTGCAGCCAGCAAATTTCTTTTGCGGCGAACGCCAAGACCAATTTTGTTGGGACCAGCGGAGTGAATTTCCATTTCGTTTATTGGGACCAGGCCAAATCTTTTCTATGTGACGAATATCTAGAAATGCATCATGACTACTGTAAATATAAATGCGAATAATATTGGTCATTTTATACACACGATCAGAAGACGAGTTTATGAGCTGGACAACAAACCTGCATGTGCATAAAACAGTCAGGCACTTAACGCCGTTTATATGGTGCCAGTACCATATAATATGGTACTGGTACCTACGGTAGTGGCATACAGTATATAATGGTACCCCTACCTATGACCATGGATCATACATGTAACAGTGGGTGGGATAATTGCCAAAATCGCCTGCAAAACAGCGCTTTTTAGCTGTATTTCAGCCCAGATTAGCGATTTTTGACGATTTTTAGCCGAAAAAGTGCGATTTTTGAGCGTCGATTTTTGAGCGTTTTTTAGTGCCCACCCCCCCCCGGCCGGAGCCAGACCCCCCAACTCCCTCCCCTTTCGGCGGATGACCTGTTAAATGTATGCCATGTACAGTATGCCGGTACCATACATATATGGTGACGGTAGCTGTATCATACATATATCGTCGCCACTACGGTAAAACGAGCCAAGTAACAAAATGGAAAAAATGGAGTTAAGTGCGAAAAACTATAGCTAAAGCACCTAAAAACGTTTTGGCGAAGGAACGAAGTCGAAATTGGCTCTGTCTCAGGTCAGGAGATACAGCCATGTAATCAGAAGCCAGTGGCGTATCCAGGGGGGTGTAGGGTGTGTACACCCCCCTTTGCGGTGGAGGTAGAAAGAAAAAGTCTGTCAAAAATATAAGAAACTAATGAATTATGTACGAAAACTGTTTATTTTGTGCTCAGAATGCCTTCTAAATGCGTTTTTGAAGGCTAAATTTTCAAAACTTTCTCGCCCTGGTCGGGCAGAAGCTAGTGTTGTTATAACTACTAGTCAAAGTCAAAGTCATAGTTAATACTTTTGTGATATCGCAGTCAAACGGACAGGTAGTCAAAGTCAAAGTTTGACTACCTTCGTTACCATAAATACGTACCGGAGAGTGCTGCATTGGGTACCCGGGTACACTAACCAGCACTTAGCATTTTCCGCAACAAAAATGAGATCCTGTTAGTGTACCCGGTACACTAACTGGCACTTAGCCAAATCATGTTAAGCTGCTTGTTTTCACGATTCCTGAGAGAAAATGCAATTTTCCAATCGAGATTACTGTTTCTGTCATGAAAATGAGAGTGGTTGGTCAAAGTTTTCATTCTTGTGAGTTTGTATCAGTAAAAACGGTTGAAAATTCGCAAAAAATATAGATAGACCTGCTTTAAAACTACCGTAATGTTGGAAATTTTGGACACCCATGACATAAAATCTGTCTCCAAATAGTGTACCCCGGGTACACAATACGGCACTAAGTGCCAGTTAGTGTACCCCGGGTACGCTATCTGGAGGGGTACCCTATGCAGAACTCTCCGGTAGTCAAACGAAGACCAGGTAGTCAAACCGTTTGACTATGACTACGTTTTGTTATTAGAGGCAAGCTTTTCAAGCGTATTTTACCACTTACTGCTGTTTACAACAAAATATTTATAAAACTTGATACATTTTTAAGCACTATAGAACACCAAACAACCTTTTCACTGAAATTTTGAAACAATGAAGCCATCAGTCGGTAAACCTCTGTTTGATTCAAATCCCACAGTTCCACCACAAATTATCACTTAACAGTAGAATACACTTTCTAGTTTAGGGAAGAGTCAATATGTGTCTTGGTTTGGTTTGATACATAGATGGCTTCATACATGTAAACAGGTAATCCGTCGAAGAGGGAGGGGGTTAGGGGTCTGGCGCCCGTCGGGGGCGGGCCGAGTTAAGAATTTAAGGAGGGGGGTTCGGCACCAAAAAATGGTCAAACATCGCAAAATATCGCAATTTTTCGGCTAAAAATTGCAAAAAAAATCGGTAATTTGGGCTCAAATTTAGATACATGATGCTGTTTTACAGGCGGTTTTGGCAATTTTTGAGTCTGAAATTGTTAAAAATTGCAAAAATTTGCTCAAGATATTACTTGCCAGAAAATCGGAGGGGTGTCAGAAAAATCGTATTGGGGGAGTCCCGTCCGGGGGGTCTGGCCTAAGTCGGGTGTGGGTATACCCCCAGACTCCTGTACATATATGGATGGCTTCTATTCTCTTTTACAGCGGCTTTTTACACCTCATGTTGGCTTTGCTTTTCCAATGAAATTTTGAAAAGAATAAAAGCGATTCTGAACGCTTTATAGCGGAGCGGCTAAGCTAACTACTGTTTATTTCAGACTAAATGATTTATTGATGGAATCACAGGAGCCATTTCGGGTCTATTGGTCACTGAATTAGGATAAATCGCTGAAAATATCGATTTGGCTCTGTTTCAAAAAGTAGTCAAAGTAGTCAAACCGGTGGCCATGGTAGTCAAATGGTTTGACTACAATATAGTCAAATTTGACTACTCTGGTATTGTACTCAAACCAGCGGTAGTCATAGTCATAGTCAAACGGAAATTTTGGTATTGTAACAACACTAGCAGAAGCCCAACCAGGCCATTATATACTACTAAAACTTGTAATTTCTGTTAATTTTAAGCTCGGAATGCGTTTTAAACGCGTTTTTGAAGGCTAATTTTGCTAAATTTTCTTACCCTGGTTGGGCAGCGGCCCAACCAGGCACTTTCAAAATTTTACACCCCCCCTTTCCAAAATCCTGGATACGCCACTGTCAGAAGCATGTGCACGGACATCACCAGGGCCCGTATTCATAAAAATATCCTAAGCTTAGGACAACCTAAGGCGCTTAGGACGTCCTATTTGGCCGTAGGATATCCTACGAGTATGACATCCTACGCCGTATGATAGGATTATTCATAAAACAGTTTAGGATAACATACTCGTAGGAAATCCTAAGCGCCTTTTATTAGCGGTTTGAGCCAGCGCTACACGACATGTTTAGGAGGGAAATTCAAACCTGACTCATATTTTGTTGTTGGCACCGACCGGAAGCCCAAGTTTGAGTCTAGAAGTAGTCATTTCTGTTCTGTAACCGTAATTTAGCCGTTTTTTCAATAATACAGAGCAAACGGGTTCGAAAGTAGAAAGCTAAGAACACTTCATTTTCAATGAAAACATGACTATTTAAATGGTTATTAATACTACTAATTTCAAGTTTATAATTATGTTTTCTAGCCGAGATATTGGTAGACAGGCGACCTGAAAGAGTGTTTATCGCATGCAATGCAACGCACGCTGAAACCTACGTCCTAAGCGGCCGTAGGTACACGCGACCTACCTAAGGTTTTCGTCCTACGCTGTAGGATTTCCTAAGAGCGGCCATCCTAAGCAAAGTTTTATGAATTGTCCTACTGCCCGCGCGGCGTCCTAAACGGCCAGATTTAGGAAGTCCTACGTCCTAAATTGTTTTATGAATACGGGCCTAGGTGATCCTGGTAAAATGAGCCAAGTGCTTTGTGCTCTTCCTGTTAGCTGACTTAATTTGACACAAGTGACACATGCAGAATGTTTTGCACACCAATTATGTACGTACTTGTATTTTAGGTAAAAAAATATTTAAACTGATATTTAAGCTAATTCACGAAAATATCGAAAATATAACAAATATTTGAAAGGCGATTTTCTCGATTTCGACTTTCTGTTACTTGGCTCGTTTTACAATAGTGGCGACGATATGATTCTTGGGGACCACTACCCTAAGTACCGGCACCATATATGGCACCGGCACCTTATATGGTGCCAGTACCATAAACGGCGTTGAGTGCCTGACTGTATAAACGTTTCTCATCAGTTAGTTTTTTTAGGAAATAGGAATCTGATATCAATTGTTTTCCATTATCGCTGGTTCTGTTTCTCGTTCTGATTGGAAAATCTTCACTCTCAAGCGTCGAAGGTATCTGCAAAATATATCTTTTTCACTTCTATCTTCAATTACCACCACTTGACTCACTTGAACAGTCGGTTCAACAGTTCTTGTACCATCATCAGAGAATCATAATAATAATTGGAAGTTCTGTCTATAGCCTCCATAGCTACGTATGTTCGTACCTATTAGCAGGTGGAGTTAAAAACTGAAGTCCGTTCTAAACTACAGCTGGGTATGCGTCGTAGGTATACGTACTCTAGTGTACTAGCTGTTAGATTTCGTGAATAGCTTGCCATGATTAATCCTATTCGTAAATAACGGCTGCATCTCACCTGAATATTGCTTTCAAACTATTCTTCAATCTCAAAAAGCGAAATGCCCAAAAAGCGGGCCGGGATGTAAAAAAGCAAATCGTTTTCTGTAGCGCGAATTAGAATTATCAGATTCACGAAAAAGCGCCGCGTAAATTTTCTATAGTTTTGAACGGACTTCAGAGAGACTAAGCCAAAGTGAGCAACAGTGGCTAGAGTCGATGGGTGTCGTTTGGAGGGCGCTAATTTCACTAATGAGAGTGCTCTCCCATCCGGTTGTTATCGCATTGGGACAGACACTACACACTGAGGCTTAGCAACCGGGCCGGCCGGACCAAATCGACTTCATTTATCCTACCACTCCCCTCCCTCTCTCGTTCAATTCAGATTTATTATACCCTTTCAATTACTGCTCTTGTGCGCTCACACACTAAGGCAATTAACAACATACCTTCAAGCTACCCCGGCAATCGAGGCCTCAGGTGAAAATTATCTATTGTACATTATTGGCAAAATAATTTTTTCCAGTTTCCAAACAATTTCAAGTGGCCGGTTTTCGGCCATTTTTGAACCAGATCGGTAGATTTTTGGAATCAAAATCAAAAGATTTTTATTATTCTCTTTTCTTTGTCAAACTTTATTCTATCAAAAACTTGCGTCTCAGCCCTCTGTTGTTGTAGCCCCCCTACTGTACGTAACTTACCCTTTTCCGAAATTTGACTTCAAATTTCGAACATACATACATACTGTCGTGTGAGTGTGTGTACATACATCGTATGTACGTATAATTGTGCGCATGCGTTTCAGGTGTGATTCTGATATTTGCATACAGTGGTGTTTTATAGAGCTGTCACCCTGCGCTAGAATTAGGTGTCAGCTCAGACTGTAAGGCCGTAACGGGCGAGCTGCCCTGATAAGCCATTCTGCCTACTTGTCCGTGTCTATTGCTGTTCCCTAGCCTTGATACTTGTTACCGTGCGGATATCTAATTAAACCGCATTTGCTGCTCAGCCACTACACTCGGATATCTGTGCCGCGCCTACACCACTCGCACCATAACACTGGCAGACGATCGGTGAGGATTCGATTCAGTGTGGCCGCCACCACTCAGACGTCTGCATCACTCAACAACGGCGATCAATTTAAATTCACCAACCGTGTCAGAAGAACGGGTGTGCTATCGAAGGATAGTACTTCCTGCCACCTCCTATTCTTCGCCAACTCTCAGACGTCACCTTCCAGCAAACAGGAAAGCTATCGAAGGGTAGTTTCTTCCTGTCACCTTCTACTGTGTTTGAAACAGAAGTACCAATGGCTGATGAAGAGCACCCACCTCCACACCAAGCCCTGGGTCGTTGGACAATTGCAGAGGTACCTCCTTTCTGGCCGCTGGGCAGTCCAGAACCACGTTCATGGGATGATTTCATCTCTGAGATGGAACTCTGGATCGACAGCCAAGAAGCCAGAGCCGGTGTAGCCATGACAGACAACCAGCGCAATTTGGCCATCACTAGCCGGCTAGGACCTGATGCGTTCAACCGTTTCCGAAACAGCACTGCGTTGGACAGAGCCACCACGCCACATCAGCAGTATAAAGAAGCACTCAACCAGCTGTTCAAGGTCAAACGATCGACAGTTCGGGCGTACAAAGATTTCACATCCATCACACTACTCCCGGGAGAAACGGCCAATGAACTGTTGTGTCGCCTCAGAAAAGCTGCTAAGGAGTGTGAGCTGGAAAACAAGACCATCGACTACTTCATCGCGCTGCAGATGGTGTGTGCAATCGGCAATGTCTACCAGCTGGTTCAGGAACAGCTACTCAGCCGTGCAGAACCCAACCTGGAGGAATTCTCCAATGTACTACATGCTGCTGAAACTGCTAGGGCAGATCAGACAGCCATTGCGGAAACATCAAACACCCTCCAAGTTTCCCGGTCCTCTGTTTCTGCTATTCACAAGTCAGCTAGAAGCAAGCAACAACCTCTCAAGAAGACGAAGGGACAGCAACAATCATCGCAGCAATCGCGCAGTCAACCTCAGAGGTCTAACGCCAAGTGTGGATACTGTGGCTACAGTCTACATACATCGCGGAAGCAGTGCCCAGCCCGTGATCAGACATGCAACTTCTGTGGTATCAAAGGACATTTCCAGACCGTGTGCCGTCAGAGGACCCGTCAGGGGAATGTTTCAACCAAATCAGTGGGGTCAGTATCAATCGGTGCAGTGAAGCAGGCCTTCCAGATCACGGTGCAACTTCAACCACCACAACAACCTGCTCAACTGCTCATCTGTGCTGTGGACAGTCAAGCCGACATATCTGGTATTCCAGAACTGCTGGTACACCAGATCTTCCCTGGCATCCAGACAACACCTACTGATTGCAGATTGCGCAACTTCGATTGCAGCAGAATCAATGCCACGGACGTTCTGAGGACGTTTCCTTGCACAGTCAGCTACTCGGGCCGCTCAGCTCAAGCTCTCTTCTATGTGCTTCCACCCCAGTGTTCTCCTGTTTTGGGCAAGGACTGCATTCAGGCACTGGATCTACAACTCTCTGGTGGATCTCTTTCCGTCAAGACACTACAGGGTCAGTCAGCAGGGACACATCGACCACTCTCACGTTCAGTCTCTACTGTACAAGACTACAATGAAGTGATCACTCAGCAGTACCCTGTGCTTCTCAGTCCAGAGATGGGACTCATCCCAGACCTTGTGCATCGCATAGAGTTGGAGCCAGACTTCAAGCCGTATGAGTCCAAACTCAGGTCGATTCCACTCTATCGCTATGACCGAGCACTCAAGGCCATCCAGGAGTTGGCAGATTTGGGAATCTGGACCAAGGTGGATCGAGCAACAGTGGTCAACCCTCTGGTTGCAGCTGACAAACCAGATGGCTCAGTTCGTGTAACCACTGACTTCACATGTCTCAACCATTACGTGAACCCGGTTCGATTTCCACTACCTAACATCAGGGACGTGCACCAACGTCTTTCCAAGTCAAAGGTCTTCACAACCTTGGACCTCATCAAGTTCTACCACAACATTGCTCTGCATGAGGACAGCAAGTCACTCACTGCTACCATAACACCACTGGGTTTGTTCCAGTACAACCGTCTACCCATGGGATTGTGTGATGCAGGTGCTGCTGCCCAAAAGTTCATCTTTGAGCTACTGCAGGACATTCAAGGATGCATTCCCTATGTAGATGACATCATTGTGCACGCTCCTGACCAGGCAACGCATGACCAGACGCTTCACCATGTTTTGGAGAAGTTACATGATGCTAACCTCCGGCTCAATGTGAAGAAGTGCAAGTTCGCTAGGTCTGAGGTCAAGTTCCTGGGTCGAGTGGTATCGTTCAGTTGCATCAGACCAGCCAAAGAGAATTTGCAGCCAATCCTCAACTTTCCTGTGCCAACAAACAAGAAGGAAGTTCAGTGTTTCCTCGGTATGCTCAACTACCAGTCTGAGTATATCCCTGAGCTACATCACCTGGCAGAACCGCTCAGAGCTCTCACACGCAAGGCACCAAGCAAGTCCGGCAAGATCCCAAGAAACTATGTTGAGTTTCTCTGGGGTCCTCAACAGCAAAAAGCCTTTGATGCACTCAAAGCAGCTGTGTCAGCAGATCTTCAACTGGCTCTGTTCGATCCCAACAGACCAACGATCCTGACAACTGATGCCAGCGACTGTGGAATCGGTGCCACGCTCAGTCAAATCCAACCCAATGGGAAGGAGCAACCAGTGGCTTATGGTAGTCACACACTCGATGAACGCCAGAGGAATTACTCAGCCAGTGAACGAGAAGCTCTCGCCGCCATGTTCTTTGCTGAGTACTGGGAAAAATTCCTCCTGGGCCATCACTTCACTCTCAGGACTGATCACCAGGCACTGACTTCGCTGCTCAAGCAACGTGGCAAGGGCCGCCAAAGCGCTAAGTTTGAGCGTTGGTTCGAACGCTTAAGCGTGTTCAACTTCTCAGTTAAACACCTGCCTGGCAAGTCCAACATTGTCGCAGATGCTCTCAGTCGCATCCCTGAGAAGCATGTCAATTCTGCACATGATGGTGTGCAGGATCCCTTCATTCGCGCTCTTCATGCTGTGGCCGAGACACCCAAAAGCCCAACTTGGAAATGCCTCCAGCAAGCTACTGCAAGGGATCCACTGCTTCAGCTGGTCACACAGCACCTCAAGCAAAGCACCCCCAAGTCTCACCTTCCTAAGTCTCTGCACTCCTACAAGTCAGTGTGGGAATCACTCACTGTGGAAGATGGATGCATCTCTCGCGAAGGCCTGGTTGTACTACCCCAGACACTGTGGCGCCAAGTTCTTCAGCTTGCACACAAGGGACACCCGGGCATCGATCGCATGAAACGCCTGCTTCGCATCAGCTACTGGTGGCCTGGCATGGACTCTCATGTGACGCACACTGTCAAATCCTGCCAGCCATGCGAGCAGAGCTCCAAGTCAACGCCAAGGACCAAGGTTCCAGTCCAGGAGCGGCCAAGACCCACTACACCTTGGACTGAATTGGCTATCGACATTACCGGTCGATTCGCCAATGCTCCTGATGGTCGCGGCTATTGTGTAGTGCTCATCGACTACATGTCAAGTTTCCCAGAAGTGCTTTGGACTGAGGACACCAGCAGTACTACAATCATCAACTGGCTCACTGAACTCTTCGCCAGATACGGTCATCCTGCGCAGATTCTCAGTGACAACGGTCCCCAGTTCACCAGCCACGCTTTTGTCAACTTCTTGACCAGCAGAGGCATTCGGCACATGCGCATCACTCCCTACAGTCCAGAACGCAATGGATTGGTTGAGAGGTTCAACGGCACTCTCAAAGGCGTTATCGAAACGCTACCTCCCAGTCCAAATCGTCACATTTGGGATGCTGCCGTGCTCGAATTTCTTGCCACCTATCGATCTACACCTACCGCTCAGAGCAAGAGCCCTGCTGAGTTGATGTTTGGCAGACAAGCACGATTACCGTTCCAGTTTGCTCAGCCGATTGCCAAGCCAGAGCCTACTGCTGCAAGCACACAACCCAACCCAGTGCACACTTTCCAAGTGGATCGCCGCCTCATTGGCAGAATTCATTTTCCTGGTCCATTTCGGAGGGGGGAGAAGGTTCGTGTGAAGAAGCCGGCAGTCCAAGTTCGCAAGGGTCAATCGCCATACACTCAACCACTGACTATCGTGGAAGTATTGGGCTACTGGACGTACAGGCTTGAGGATGGACAAGTTGTCAATGCCAGACGCTGTAAACGCCATTACAACGCCCCTCTTGCCTCAGATGATGAGCAACAACAAACGAATCGTCAAGCTGGTCAGGCTGAAGTAGGACACGGTCCGCAAACGCCTCAGCAGCAAGCACCGCCTAACCAGTCGCCAGCGCATTCAGGAACACCATTCTTCACACCTCCGCAGCAGCAACGCTACAACCTACGTGACCGGCGGAAGATTCAAGCTCCCAAACGCCTGATCTTTGATAAATGACTGCTGCCATTGTTTTGTAACTTATTGTACCGCCGGCTCATCACTCTTCTCTCTCTCTATGGAAGAGGGGGGTGGTGTCGTGTGAGTGTGTGTACATACATCGTATGTACGTATAATTGTGCGCATGCGTTTCAGGTGTGATTCTGATATTTGCATACAGTGGTGTTTTATAGAGCTGTCACCCCGCGCTAGAATTAGGTGTCAGCTCAGACTGTAAGGCCGTAACGGGCGAGCTGCCCTGATAAGCCATTCTGCCTACTTGTCCGTGTCTATTGCTGTTCCCTAGCCTTGATACTTGTTACCGTGCGGATCTCTAATTAAACCGCATTTGCTGCTCAGCCACTACACTCGGATATCTGTGCCGCGCCTACACCACTCGCACCATAACACATACCATACATACCATACATACATACATACATACCATACATACCATGCATACCATACATACCATACATACATACATACCATACATCCATACATCCATACATACCATACATCCATACATCCATACATACCATACATCCATACATACCATACATACATACATACATACATACATACATACATACATACATACATACATACATACATACATACATACATACATACATACATACATACATACATACATACATACATACATACATACATACATACATACATACATACATACATACATACATACATACATACATACATACATACATACGTATCTCACGAATCCTTCTTCAGATCGTACCCAAACTTTGCAGATTATACAATCTTTATATCGACTTTAATCCCTGAAGAGAAATGAAATACCATTTTTAGCACAACCGCATTGATGATAATAGTCGTGCCTAATTTGTTTTAATTCAGTGCAAAATTGACGGAAAGGCAACCATTTGAAGTTCTTCCGAAAGCTCCGATCCGATCCGATCCGATGTGCGGGGGGCCTTACGGCCTGCGATCAGACTCGAGGTCCATTTCGCTTCCCCGTGATTCGTCATCTCGGACGTTGCCCTTCTTTCACTGCCAGCCACTCCTAGCCATGCTGCTGGGTGCCGGTCACCAGGAGGGCGGCCGGCGTGTCGATGCCATGATGGTGACAGCTCCCGACGGCCTAGGGCTCCCCGGCATAGTTGGTTTCTCAGACAGCTTCTGACATTGTAGATGTTCTTCCCAACGCGGCATGCTTTGTGCAGCGGCTTCGGTGCAACGGCAGATCCAGTTGGTTCCCATTTTACCTACTCGATGTAACCAGCTTTCGGTGGCCTGGGTGGAGCGTAGGGCCGACGACCAACTCTTTGCAGCAAGAAACTTGCCGCGCCGAGAGGATGAACCACTACAACCGCTAGGGATGCAGGGGCCGCCGTGACTCAGAGGCAGCGAGCTACCCACTGAGCCAACGACGCGGCTTTTCCGAAAGCTCAGGGCGATCATCTTTTTTGACCAACGCAGTGTGGTAGCGTAATGATTCGAAGGATGTTGTTATTCCTGACTGTAAGACGAAGAAGTAGTACGTTTATGAAAGAAAACGAATAATTGTGCGAAGAATACTGCAGAAATCGTTTATTTACCAAAACAGCAGATAAATTCATTCACACAACAACACCAAACAAACGCTTTTCCTAATACCAAGTCGGCCATTCAAACGCGTTCAACAGCGGCTTAGGAGTGTCGTTTTCCCAAAAATTCAGCGCCGGCGCCCAAACTACAAACTGGAATGGACTTTTGGAATCCTGAATCAAATTATGATAGGTTAGAAAGACCCTGGAAGCGATAAAATAGGCGAAAATTATATCTATAGTGTAGTGTTTGCGAGCCAGCAAAATGCATACGATTGCCAGCAGAGCGTTGAATGCAATTAAGTAAGACAATTTGTAGGCGCGACGGGGACAATACTGTCGAACAAAGAGCCAGGCCAGTACCAGGGTTACGGTATGGCCGCTGACTATCAGATCCCCGCACAGTTCGCGTGGTCTATACAGTTCCATTCCGAAAGCTGCCGCCAGACCGACCACTCGCTTTAGAACCAGACCGAAATTGGCGTTCGCATCCGCTGGGGCACAGAAGGTGTTCTGACTGGGAACTGGCACCTACAATACAAGCCAAATTTGGTTCTTTTTACTTTCTTCTGCATTACAGTCAGACACTTAACGCCGTTCCGTACCGGCACATACCGATTTTTGCGAGACTGCATACAGGTCATCCGCCGAAGGGGGAGGGGGGTTGGGCACTAAAAACGCTCAAAAATTGAAAAATGGCACTTTTTTGGTTAAAGATCTTCAAAAATCGCTAATTTGGGCTGAAATACAGCTAAAAAATGCTGTCTTGCAGGCGATTTTGGCAATTTTTCTGTCTGAAATTGTAAAAAAATCGCAAAAATTTGCTCAAAAAATTACTTGCCAGAAAATAATCGGAGGGGGGCGGGAAAATCGTCTTGGGGGTGGGTCCCCATTACTGTTGGTAAGTCCGACTTGAACCTGGACTTGTTAATAGGTTTTTAACCTGAAATCTGTGGACTTGAACCTGAACCTGAACCTATTTTATTTCAGCCGGACTTGAACCTGTTTCGTTTTTCTGGACTCACTCAATAGGTTCAAAATTTGAGCGAAAATTTAGGCAAAATTTGTCAAATTTTCGGTCGGATTGCACAACATTTTCATGGTTTCTTGTTTTTACACCGATTTTTCAAACTGAATATGCGAGAAAACGAAACTACTGCCCCATAAAATGTGGTTTTCGTCTTTCATTACTAGTAGACAGGCTTATATAGCTCAGAAAAGTTGCGAGCAGTGCAAAATTTCAACAATTCTTGAAATTATCAGTGGACTTGAACCTGAACCTATTGTCCAGGTTTTTTTAGATGATGGACTTGAACCTGGACTTGAACCTGAAATTTCGATGTTGAACTTAACTTGAACCTGAACTTATTTTTTTAACCCCGGACTTTCCAACAGTAGTCCCCATCCGGAGGGAGGGTCTGGCCTAAGTCGGGTGGGGGTCAGACCTAGACCCCTGTTACCATACATGTAACAGGTCATCCGCCGATGGGGGGAGGGGGGGTTGGGGGTCTGGCGCCGGCCGGGGGGTCTGAGCCAAAATTTTGGGAGGGGGGTAGGGCACTAAAAAACGCTCAAAAATCGAAAAAATAGCAATTTTGGGCTAAAAATCGTCAAAAATCGCTAATTTGGGCTGAAATATTGCTAAAAAGTGCTGTTTTGCAGGCGATTTTGGCAATTTTTGGGTCTGAAATTGTAAAAAATTGCAAAAATTTGCTCAAAAATTTACTTGCCAGAAAAATCGGAGGGGGTCGGCGAAATCGTCTTGGGGGTGGGTCTGGCCTAAGTCGGGTGGGGGTCAGACCTAGATAAGATAAGATAAGATTTATTGTCATTGTTAGCAACAAACAAACAAAAGGAATGCCCAACAAAGCAGAGTGCAACACAGAGCGGGCTGGGCCGCTAAACGGCTACCAATGCCCTACCCTTCAAGTGAGGTGTTAAGTCGTAATCGTCTAAAGCTTTACGAAAGCTGCGTGCGGACCTACTTTCTACTATGCGGTGTGGTAAACTATTCCAGATTGAAATAACTCTGACCGCAAAGAAGTATTTTCGCAAATCTAATCTGGCTTTAGGCATGTACAATTTGTACATGTGTCCTCGCGTGGTTGTATAGTGAGCCCCCTGTTACATGTATGCCAGACTGCATACACAATTGAATACAAACTGCTCTGGGAAGCTATTCTATGGGTTTGGCTACCTTTAGCAGACCAAAATCAAAAATAACACTCTCTCGAATTCGAATCAACAAAAATTTGCCGCTACGTAGGCACACTGTAATCGATTTGTTCACTTTGCTTACTTGAATAACAGTAATGCAGACAGCTCTGTAGGCATAGCAGATAGCGGAGATGAGACAGAGTCTCCTGGCAACTATCCAGCGGTGTTTGTGACAGACAATCAGCGCCACAGTGGCAACCATTGAGAAGGCTTGAAGTGGTTCGGTTATTTTTATGGCCCACGGAATTTCAGCAAATAAACTGTGCCACAAATCCGGTAAAGGAATGGCCTTTCTCGGAACTCTTTCGTGAATCCAAGCAATTGCCAAGTTATTGCCTAGCATGGTGCAACCGAATATTACAGCTGCCAGAAATGTTTTCTTCTTGCTGACCGGTGGTTCTGGCCTCGCGTACAAATCGCCGACTGTCAGATCGGAATCTGAAACACTTCTGAACTGAACGAGCATTGTTTGTTTGTTTATGAGTTCCACTGTCCTGTCGGACAGCTCAGGACACCACTCGCTCTTTTCAGAGCCCTTCAATGGGGTAGCCCTGTCTACAAACAACCCTCCTCCTTGCTGCCACTAGGTGCAACGACAGCGCCGGTTCGGCTCCCATTTACCTACTGGCCATCACCGGCTTTCGGCAGTCTGGGTTGGGCTTTACTTCGACTACTTCCAGTCGCTTCGACCGGTTTCGAACCCACAAACAACCGCTCTCACGGATGCCGGGGCCGCCGTGACACACGAGATAGCGTAAACTACCAATGGCCAAGACCTGACACCAGAGAGCATTTATACTTTTGCCACCCCGGTGGCACTGGCACTTTATCACGCCGCTTTACCGCGCCAATTAGATTTGACAGGCTGCTCTATGGCGAGAGTTGGACATATTTGCGCGGCAGACAGAGCGGCGTGCGGAGTGCCGGTAGGTGGCAGTTTAAATCAGACTTTAGGCACAAAAAGAAAGCCATTACTTGCACGGTATAGAATTGTGTTTGAGTGAACGAAATCACACTGTACAACTAGAAATGTAAATGGAATGTTTTTATACGTTAGATACGATTTACAACAACAACAAACACTACATACAACTAGGGATGGGCACGTAAATTAATTTTCGTAACGCGTAACGTAAATTAAGCGCAGATTTTTAATTTACGTTACGCTTAACAATTACCGTAATTAAAAAAATCCGGATACGGAAATTAAACGAATACGAAAATTAAAATTTAGCAATACGTAAATTAATTTCCGTACGTGAATTAATTTACGTTCCTAACGTAAAACAGATTTTTCTGTTGAATCCTGAGCCCACCGCATTGCTTTGTTGTATTATAGGCATATTTTTGGTTACTACTGAAACTTAAATGCGACTTTTCAGGCAAATTTTTCGAAAATTTTTCGCCCTTGTCGTACAGAAGCCCAATCACACTGAAAATAGGTATAAAAACATGAAATCTTTAAAATTTTGTGCAATCCAACCGAAAATTTTACATAGTTTGCCTAAAAATTGCAGTTGAAATTTGAACCTGTTGAGAAAGTCCAATAAAACGGAACAGGTTCAACTCCGGCTGAAATAAAATAGGTTAAGGTTCAGGTTAAAGTCCACAAATCTCAGGTTAAAAACCCATTAATAGATCCAGGTTCAGTCGGACTTGCCAACAGTATGTTGTACATTTAAAATGCATTTAAACAGAGAAGTGAAGTTACATAGTTTTCTTCACTACTAATCTTATACAGGGTTGTATAATTAACAGTTGAAAATTCAGACCTGTTATTAACAGTGTTAATAACGTTAATAACAGTGTTATTAACATAAATACCTGTTAAAAATTCAAAAACGCCTGAATTTGCTCCAGCAGCATGGCAAAAGCCTAGTAAACACTATTTCATGGCCATAAGCTAATCATTTAAAAGGGTATTGCAGTTTTATATAGAAACATAACAGTGCAACAGCATTATGAAAACAGTGAATCATTCACTGGTCTGTAACCGACTGAAAAGACCAGATTTTGACAACAGCACCCATTTTGACAAGGGACTGATTTCTGGAAACCTTCGTTGGAGGCTCACTGCTGCTGCTGGTACTGCTTGCAGGAGTGGCAGAAAAGCCACTCGATGTGGCACGCTTCTGGGCAGGGGTGCTTGAATTGCGTTCAGTAGGGGTAACATCAACAGGACCATCATCATCGGCAGATGATGAACTCGTTGCAGCTTTCAGAGAATCGCGCTGGTGCACTGGAATACTCGGGCACTGCTCAAGCAGATGACGCAACAACCGACTTAGGTTGGGTGCCTTTCTGTCAGAACAGTACTTGCAGATTGCGGCAGTTACTCTGTTGTTCACTTTAACGCTGGTCAAATGCTGCCACACAACGTTGTTTCTGGTCTGGGTCGACCAGACATCGCAGGAATTGGCTCACGAGACTTATGGCCTTTGCTGGCAGAACCGACAAAATTTAAGAGTATAGAACACACATTAAAGAGGGCAGACAAGTATTATTTGCAATTGACTAAAATAGTAACTAGCATAAAAGTGGTCTTAAATTTTGACTAAAACACTTTCCATTTTTTTGGTCTGAAGCATGTTTAAAATACTAGGCTTCCACTGGCAAGAACGTCACAAATAACTACGCAGAAAGAAGGGTAAAGGTAAGTTTGGTCACCTGAAAATAAAGTGACCGCACTTGTCGTAGGCCTGCCTAGCGCTTACCTAAGCCTAAGCCAGAACCTAAGCCGAAGCCTGAGCCTAAGCCTAATCCGAAAGCAGTGGTTGAATTTCGGGTGACAAAACTAACCTTTACCGACTGAAAATACGCAACCCTTTTATAGTGGTGGATGCAAAAAAAGATAGCCACTGCGAAGTCAATGTCAGTTCACTTAACGTTATTATAATAACTTAGGCCTACTTCCAAAAATAGGAAAACGTAAACACAAAGTCTGCTGGTCTAGTTGCAGTGTTACTTGACGCGACGGTCTGACAAAGTTCACATGTGTTTACTATGCTAAGTTTGTAGTCAGACTTAGGGAACGACCGGAACCGGATTTTTGGGTCCGATCGGAATCGGAATCGGAACTCAACTACAGTTCCGAATCGGAATTTTTCGGAATCGGAACTTTTTTGAAAATGGGCTTAAAATTTTGGAATAACCTGTTTTTGGCAAAGAAACAGTGTTTACGGAACCATCCTTTACAATTCCATGCAAACATCCAGTACAAATCACCATGTCAAACGATAACAATGCATTAAAATCGCCAACCATCAATAGGTAAAATTCAAAGCATGTAAATTTTATTTTAAAAACAACAATTTTTCAACGTTTTCAGTAGAGTGCAAAGTGGTATTGGGTAGTGGGTGTATTGGTGGTGTTTTCCAGGTTTGGTATTGGGATTTTTAAGCCCCAATGCCCAATACTAATTAGGACCTACTAAAATCGCTGTTGAACTGAAAAACTGACCTGAACAAAATCGAAAAGATTGACCGATGATTACAGTAGGTAAATAGAGAACCTTTTTTGCGTTAATAAACTAAAGGTTAAGAATGTCTCATACTGTCCGCTTTTCTAATTAGTACACCAGTAATTAGCGCAATTTCTCTGTTCTTATCTAAGATAAACGTTTGTAATTCAATTGAAATTTGTCATTTTAGTGATACAGAATGTATTAGTACTGTACCCAGGGGGTGCGGTCTAGTACACCCCTTTCCGGTGGAGTAAGAAGAGAAAATCTGCCGAAAATAAGAAACACTGTAATACAGTATGTAGATCATGTATGGACTAAAACTGTTACTTTTTGCTTATTTTACCCTCCAGAAGCCTTCTAAATCTTTCTTAATGGCTAATTTTTCAAAATATCTCGCCCTTGTTGGACAATGGCCCAACTAAGCCTCTTCGTAATTTTAATCCCTGTGAAAGAAATCCTGTGTACACCACTGGAATGTACCTTTTCACTGAAATGCAATTTTTGGCTCAGTTACGCAAGTATTGGGTATTGGGGGGTCTCAGGTATTGGTATTGGGTATTGGGTCTTTCATGTATTGTTCACACTCTATTTTTCGCTATCGCTTCTATCTAAGTGACTTCTGTCGCCTTCCAAAATGTGTTTTGCCACTTTAAACGTCCGTTCACTGGCTTTGATAAAAATCTTTGAGGCGTTTGAAGACTGCCGAGTTCTTCAGACTCAGGTGCTTCCACAACAGAGTAGTGCTAACTTTTATTTTTTACTTAGTGGGATTACAGTAGGTTATGGATTACTAAACTATGCAGATTGTCGATTGCACAGCAAAGAGGACATGCAATAGTACGCATAGAATTGGTGTTTGACTTCCTAAAATTTAGCCAAAGTTCCGAAAAATTCCGAGACCTCTGAGTTCGGAATCGGAATCGGAATCGGAACTGCCAGTTCCGATCGGAATCGGAATCGGAATCGGAATTCCGGTCGTTCCCTAGTATGTAAGTACTGTCATACGTTTAACCATCAGTGTGCGGTAGGCAGACTACAGTACGTACGTAGTTGGCTAGTTGCTGCGCAGTTATAAAACCCTCAGCAGCTACAGTAATTCAGCCAAAAAACATACCCACATTTCATTCCTTCCTTTTGGTGTGAAATTAGATTTCAAAAATACGAATGCAATTCCAATCGAACAAACACAGAATTCAAATTTGCATTGCATGCAGTTCATTTTATAATTTTTTCCGCGATATTCGATTGCTACTACCTACTAGCGATTTTTGAAGAAAAACGAAAATTAATTTACGTTTGGCTGGAATCTTATTCGTTACGACGTTACGGAAATTAATTTACGTAACGCCTTACAGCAAGAAATTGGCCGTTTTAATTTCCGTAACACGTTACGATTACGGAAATTAAAATCTGGTAAAACAGAAATAACACGTACGTAAATTACCGATTTTAATTTACGTTGCCCATCCCTACATACAACAGGGATGTGAGGTGTGTTTTTTCTTAAAAGACGGAAAAAACATAAAGCTAAAATAGCTAATTGACGTCACTTTTCCACTTTTCTGTTTAAAAATGTACTTTTGTGATGTACAGTATAACAGACCATACTGACTCAAAACTGTTAGAAAACAACAGAAAAGACCAAATTTGGCATGATAAAGCAAAAAGGCAAACTGATGTACCAAAATTTGAATCTAGTGTTTATTGATGGAGCCTGCCAGGGACTGTTTCATGCCTGTTTCGTGATTTCTATCTACGTAAGATGGGCATTTCTGTTCTGAAAAGACTCAGGAAGGCGCTAGAAAGCGTTAGGAATTGTAAAACCAACCGAGGATACTCAGAACTCGAGCAGGAGTTTTTTCCGCGATTTGGTAAAAAAAAACAGGCCCAGGTTTTTTCGGAAAAATATCCATCTCTGATGATTAGCGAGGATAATTGAAGAACACGGATAAAGAGCTGGGACTCTGTTGTTTTTGTTGGCGATCTGCCCTTAATATAATAGGCCAATAAACAAATATCAATTTTCGGCAGCACGCAAAGTAGGCGGAGCTCCAGTTTGAACAGCTAACCGAATGGCAACATCATGCGAGGAGATGCGTTGCCCTTCTCCGCTCCTTAATTCTCGAAAAGCAAACCGCAGAGAAACTTAATTACTGCAGTTGCAGTATGGTCTGCCCCAAATGGATATGTAGGTACCTGACTCCAGCCAAATGCGAGTAGTAGCACCATTATTTAAATCGGTGAGTAGACCGTTTACAGCCGACATTTCGGTGTTGGACGGCCGCGCAGACATAAGGTATCTGGTTATAAGCAATCAATCTGACAGGTAGCGGGTCTGTTTGTCTAAGCACCTCTCGTCTTTCAGCAATTTTACAACTACGTGTCCGATGCACTCACAGTAGCTGCCTACCTGGTCCTCACCGCCATTATTCAATATTATTGGATTGCATTGTCAAGCCGTTTCTCTGCATCGTTGCACATTAAACTTTAAGCGGATGGACTATTGTGCCTGACTGAAAGACAATCATTCTTTCTTGTTTTAGAATAAGGCTGGAAAAAATTCGAGCACAAAATTTTGAAACAGCTAACATCTTTGGACTAGGCTATGAATCAAGCAATGAAAGAGCTTTTCAGATCAAGTTACTACAAAGGTAACAAACTGAGAGAAATTTCTTTCTAGGTTCGGCTGCAGTTCAGTTTAAAAGTTTATTCGATTGAAACCAAACCAACAACAAACTATTTTCTATGTAAAATTGCAACTAAACCAACCAACAGTTACAAATACTAAAGTTAACACCAAACAAAACTGCGTAGTAGACTAAAAGCACGTCTAGATTCAGAGAAACCGTGTTTACAACCGGTCACAGATCGTATTTATGCAACCCAAGTACCAATGTGTCCTCCGCAGGCGGTACAGTAATGATCTACATCTTTCAGATAGTTTATACACAGCGGGATAAAAGCACACGGCATGCCTATTATCGATGCGCACAAGCACCAAAACCAACGCCAATTCTGTCTGCCGATCACATCCTCAGTCCGGGTCAAAACGATTTGCTACAACTTGGTTTTTTCTGTATCTCCAAGTATAGAGCAAATTGATACTTACAAGGCATCTCGGGCACCTGGCGCTAAGAGGGTAGGGCGACAATTGAGGTACCGTTTGCATCACGACCGAAGGAAAAACTGGCTGAGCTACCACAGCTGGGGCCACCACGGGTGCTGCCAACATTTTCTACCACCAACACTGAAATAGAACTTCTTTTATTTGGTAACGCTACAGTTGTGCTATGTTTGCATGTCCTTTCCAGAGATAACAGAGTCTGTGACTTTTGTGTTCGCCAGTTTCTGTTCTTCATCAAACCAGGTGAGGTGGCAGCTTCAAAAGTTACGTGTTCGTAGAAAGCGATTGTTCATCGTTCCTTTTCATTTCGGCTGTTATCAACTCTTAGAAAAACACAAACTTTAGTGGCTACTAGTAAAACGGACAGGAAATACAAAGCTCGATTGCTCTTAAACAGCCTAACTTTTCACCTTTCTTTCCATTTAACCCGACGCAGCTGCGCCAACACAATTGTTTCGTGTTTATATAAGGTTAAAGACCAAACATAGAAAGAGAAAAATGTACTTTTGTTGCACGCATCATAGCATTGCTCCTAAACTATTTAAAACAAAAAGCAAGCAAAGAGTGTTACCAGAAGCCAAGGAAGGAGAGAGAGCCTGGATTTATCAACCGCACCCTATCACAGAGAGAACAGGAATGGCCTGCCTATGCTGCCTGTTTGGCCTATTGACCTTTGGCCCAACTGATGATCGATTTCTGGAACAAGTCCAAACTGACCGCTCGTTCAAATCTGGCGCCCTTGAAAACAGCCAAAACTCAAGCTAAACTGGTTTCCGCATATTGCACGTACGGTTTTAGTTGCGTGTTCGTTTCGTAAACAGTTTAGATGGCGTCTGGGCTATGTTTTTGCCGCTCAATTGCTTTTCTGGTACTTAGCAGCTATTCAGTGTGTGGAGCAGGCTACGCAATTCTTCTCTAGAATTGTGCTCAATGATCACACATTTTTCCATGCCTCCCAGTTACAATTCAAAACAGATTTTTCATACCAAATCACGCTGCAAACTGGGTCTTGCCCGCCTATCCATGCATGAAAGATTTCTGTTCTAGCGAGAGTACAGGTTGCGTAGATTAGTGTTTACAGTGTAGTATGTTATTGGTCGATTTTTTCGGTGTCCTGGCTATGGATTCTAATCTTTTTAACTGTTTTCATTCTGTAGCTAGCGTGATTGATCCATTCTTGGGCGGTAATGTAAATCTATTTGTGCGCACGAATTTTATATGTAGGTAGCCGTATCAGTACCTGAGACAGTTCCTGGTGGTTATCGGATGTTTAAGGCGGTATGAAAATGCGTAATATGAGGCAAAGCTGTTAGTATCATGCAGTGATGACAGATTGTTGCATAAAATTTTTATTTTGAAGTTGGGAGCAGTCGTGGCTACCACAGTCAGTCGTCTTTGTTAAATATGTGCTCTTTGGGTACTTTATCGTTGGCTTGCCTAATAAATAATTTTCAGTGTTGTGTTGCCTTGCCAGGGATTCTGACGATCCCCAAATTTGGGATTTTTACAGTATTTAGTGGCAAAATGTTGATTTTGGGTTAGGGGAAAGTTCGGGCATTTTTCAAAATTTCGGGGTTTTAGGGCGAATTCGATGTCACTCACTCAACATTTATTATTGATGCGCAACTGTTAATCCGGTATATTATACTGGATAATCCGGTATTTTTTGCTCTAAAACACTATCCGGTATATTTTGGATGCCGGATACCGGATAGCCAAAAAATAGCATTTTCATGACAATTTTTCCAGTTTTCGAGCGTATTTTTGATTTCGCATACAGATTAGCACTGCTCTCAGACTTCTGCAACCTATTATCTAGAAAATATAGCTGAGTCAACGTGATAAATCAACTATGAACAGTAATATCAAATACATTCTAGGTATATACCGGATAATAGCGGATAATGACGTATGAAGTAGATTTTGTAAAGCATTCTTTTTGTAACCGTGTTGTAGACGTCTGGAACGCTCTAGATGCTTCTGTGATTGCGTCTTCTTCTGTATCGTGTTTTCGTGCCAAAATAACTATGCCTTTTTATTGCGTTTCTGCGACTTTAACCGATTTATGAATGAATAGGGTATCTGTAAGTGCTTCGCCTGGGTACTCTCTCTGGCATTCTTACAACAGGGGGCCCCTAATTAAAACACGGCGACCAGCGGTGGCCCGGCCGTACCGCGGCCTTATTAAAGCAGCGGCCGGCCGGGCGCGATTTTAGCCGGCCGCGCGGGCAGATTAAACACTGTACACTGTTCAGTAACGCGTTCAGTTCTTATCTGATGCCCTCAGGAACTGTGCGTATGAAGGCGCTTGTAAAGAAATAAACACTCTGCTGCTCCCGCTGCTGGCAGAGGCCGAAATACAGGCAAATGGTGCCGGCGTTCTACTGCCAAATGTCAATGGTCAACAACTTCAAAACCCGATCAAAACGTTTTTCGCTGTTTCTGATTCCCTCGGTCGCCCTAACACCAAGCTACAGTATGGGCATGTGATCAACCTTGTTTGGTGCTGGTCGAAAAAGTTCACCATCGCGCAAACGGTTGACTGTCTGTATGACATTGCCGCATACATGTGCACGGTCGGCGGCTCAGGGGGTGACGGCCAGGTCTCCGTGCGTAGTTGCCTGGATATAGGTGCAAATTTTCGGCGGGAAATTCAAATGTTGGCGGGAAATTCACATTTTTGCCCAAAATTTTGGCTAAAAATACGAAATTTTCGGTTAATTTAAAAAAAATGCGCTAAAAATCAGATTTTCGACAAAAAATTGCCCAAAAACCACTTCTCTGACAAAAACGTTGCAAAAAAATCGAAATTTTTCAGGAAAATTTGAAAAAATTTCGGGTTTGGTGCGTAGTTGCCTGGAGGAAGGGTGCGTAGTTGCCAAAATTGATTTCTATGGCTTAAAAACGCATCTGGAGGCTTTCTAGCAGCCTCTAGCAACGTTTGGTAGATTTTTATTTTTGTTCCCCCCTGTCCCCCCCCTGGGCACCCCCCATGCACATGTATGCATTGCCGACTTCCCGATAAGTCCGTCTACTGTAGTTGACTGGTTCAACTACATACGGGAGGTTTGCCTGACAGAGTTTCGCAACCTCGACCGAATGGGAGGGCCGGGTTGCATTGTGCAAATCGATGAGAGCTTGTTCCGAGGTCGTCGCAAGTACCACAGGGGCCGGCTGTTGCAGCTAGATGTTATGGGGGTGCCAGCCAGACGGCAAGACAACTACGGACAAAGAATCGCTGGCCCGTGGGTCGTTGGCATGGTTTCGGCTACTCCCTTCCTCGCTAATTCCGAACTTAGACTCTTTGAGGTGGCGAGGCGAGATCGGACCACTTTCCACGAACTGATCCGGCAGCAGGTTGCTCCCGGTACGATTATCCACACAGATGAGTGGGCTGGTTACCAGCAGATCGGGCAGCACGGATATCATCATGAGACTGTAAATCATTCGCAGCACTTCGAGTCTAAGTGGACGCACGTAAAAACCGAGCTGTTGAAAAAGTCTAAAGGCACGTCACCTCAGCTGTTTGAATCTCATTTGGCGTCCTTCTGGTGGCGTTCGGTTCATTCGGAGACGCCGTTTCTAGATGTTATGTACATTTGTGCGCTATATTGTATATATGTTGTGTGCTGTTGAAGCATTGTTATTTGTGTCAGTTGTTGTGCCGGAATAAAGTTCCCTCTCTTGGAGTCGTCCGTTCGCTATCAAATCCGCGCCCGGCCGGCCGCCTTGTTTTAATTAGGGGCCCCCTGTTGTAAGAATGCCCTCTCTCTCGTATCACTCTTCCTATGTTTCTGGACCGATTGATACTGAATAAACGTAAAACGTAAACGTAATGCTTGAATCAAAATCCGGTAAATAAATGTAGACTCGTCTATAGTTTCTGGGCGTAAAATCAGCAACCGACCCCAGATTGAAATAAATAATTTTAATGATCATAACTAATTATAAATTAACAAGTTTCATCGATAAATATCGATTATTTTTTTGGCAAAATCCCAAAATTTTAAAATCGTCCAAAATGGTCATGTCATACATCATTTGAAAGGCCTTCGTCTGACGAGTCTAATGATCACTACATCAGCATAGGAAACGCCCCCAGGGGCCTGTTTTAACAAATATAAAAGTGCCCCTAGAGACGCATCAGTATAGGCACGCTCCAGAGGGCCTGTTTTCCAAATATGAAAGTACCCATAGGGGACGCATCAGTATAGGCACGCTCTGGAGGGCCTGTTTTCCGAATATAAATATACCCCTAGGGTACGCATCACTATACTGATGCTTCCCCTAGGGGTAGTTTTATGTTTTTAGAACAGGCCCTCAGGAGCAGACATGGGCAAAGGGGGGGGGGGGCTGAGGGGGGTTTCACCCCCCCTCAGGCTCTGACCTACCCCCCCTCAGCCGGCCGCTACCCCCCCTCAGGAATTTTTTGGAAGAAGTTTATATAGAAAATTATGATAAAAATATGCCTGGATTAGGTGTAAATGAGCTCAGAATAGCTTATTTTAGCTTATTTTAATGAAAAACAAGCCAAAAAACCTTGATTTTAGCAAAAAATCGGACTTTTTGGCTTACCACCCCCTCAGCCCCCCCTCAGGAGCTCCTACCCCCCCCCTCAGCCCCCCCTCAGGAATTGAAAATTCTACCCCCCCTCAGCCGAAATGCTAGCCCATGTCTGCTCAGGAGCGTGCCCTATACCGATGCGTCCCCTAGGGGTAGTTTATGTTTTTAAACCAGGCCCTCCGGAGCGTGCCTATACTGATGCGTCTCTTGGGGTACTTTTATATTTGGCAAAACAGGCCTCCCGGGGCGTGCTCTATGCTGATTTGGTGATCATTAGACTCGTCAGACGAAGGCCTTTAAAATGATATATGACATGACCATTTTGGACTATTTTGAATTTTGCCAAAAAATCATCTATAATCGGTATTTACTATAAAGCTTGTTAATTTATAATTAGTTATGATCATTAAAAGTATTTATTTTAATCTGGGGCCGGTTCCTGATTTTGCGCCCGAAAACTATACATTCACCCAAAATCCAGTATTCGGTATTTTCTTTGCGTTTGCATCTCTAGCTACGACGGATAATCCATCCATCCATGTTTAGAGAGAGGTGAAAGAAAGAAAGAATGGCGTGTTCCAATGCGCTGGCACGTCATCTGCTGCGTCAACGGCTGAGCGTGGCCAAGATGCTGTCCCCTGCAATAGCTCAGATGCACAACCTCGCTTCCAACAGCACCGAATTTCAGGTTTCGTAGCTTCTTTTAACTAAACATAGGCAGGTAATATAATAATAGCTGACATAGCATTCGGCTGAAGAGAGGGGTAGAATTGTGGAATGCAGAAATATAACCAGCGGAAACGCCAAATTCGGTTGATAACTAGTGGTTGAAGTAAGAGGTTTGGCTATATTTTTGACAGTATAATAATTCTGACCAACTCATACATGTAACAGGTCATCCGCCGATGGGGGGAGGGGGGGTTGGGGGGTCTGGCGCCGGCCGGTAGCGATCGACCGGAAATCCGGTTCCGGCCGGAACTGGCGGTTCCGGTTCCGGTGAAAAAGGGTACCGGAACCGGAACTTTTTCATTCACTATTTTGGATGGATATTCAGTTACATCAAGTATTATTGCGTCTGTTTAATAAAGTGCGCAGCTCAGTGGGGGCAGTAGAATTTGCATGAATGGGGAGAAACTATGCAGTTTTCCATGTTATGCATCATTAGAAGTGCCTCTAAAGACAATTTTCGGTGAAATTATGCAGTTACAGGCAGTGTTTAGAGCTGTATTGTCGTTTTCGAACAGGTTTCTCAACTGACTTAAGGTGCAAAAGTGGAAAATGTGTTGTAAGTATCTGTACTAGCATGCTGGACCCATTTAAGACGATTTTAAAAAAAAATTATTTTTTTTTAAATTTAAAAAAAAGCAAAAATTTTTGGTCTTCAAAAAAAAATTTTTTTTAACAACTGTGCCTTTAAGGCAGCTAAAAACATCTCCGAAGGTGACAGATCAAAGCTGAAACCTGAAAATGTTGAAAAGCTTCTCTTTCTGAAGTACAATTTGCGTGCTCTTGACTACTGTTATTGAAAAGTCTGTATTCTGTTGTTGATTTGAACTTCTGCTGATGTTTACAACAGGAATTTGTACACGAAGTGCCTATAAATACGTTTCTATAAATTTTGGACCAAATATTGAAAAAGTTCCGGTTCCGGCCGGAACTGGGTGGCTCCGGTTCCGGTTCCGGCGAAAATTTTGGTTCCGGTCGATCGCTACCGGCCGGGGGGGGGTTTGAGCCAAAATTTTGGGGGAGGGGGTGGGCACTAAAAAACGCTCAAAAATCGAGAAAAATCGCAATTTTTGGCCTAAAAATCGCCAAAAATCGCTAATTTGGGCTGAAATACAGCTAAAAAGTGCTGTTTTGCAGGCGATTTTGGCAATTTTTGTGTGTGAAAGTGTAAAAAATTGCAAAAATTTGCTCGAAAATTTACTTGCCGGAAAAACCGGAGGGGGGGGGGGTCGGTGAAAACATCTCGGGGGGGGGGGTATGGCCTAAGTCGGGTGGGGGGCAGACCCCCCAGACCCCCCTGTTACATGTATGCACCAACTATGCATGTTGTGTTAAAATTTCAGCCAAATTCGTTGACCAACTCAAAAGTTACAGTAAAAGCAAGCTTATGATAGATAACTAACTGGTCTACCCTGTATTTTCAGGTGGGTCCCTTAACCGTACATGTAACAGGGGCTCTGCCCCCAGCCGACTTAGGCCAGACCCCCTCCGATTTTCTTGGCAAGTAATTTTTCGAACAAATTTTTGTGATTTTTTGCAATTTCGGACACAAAAACTACCAAAATCGCCCATAAAACAGCATATTTTAGCTATATTTCAGCCAAAATTAACGATTTTTGAAGATTTTTAGCCGAAAATTACGATTTTTGAGCGCATTTTAATGCTAAACCCCCTCCGATAATTTGGGCTCAGACCGCCGCAGCCGGCGCCAGACCCCAACCCCCTCGTTTGGCGGATGACTTGTTACATGTATGCCCTATACTGTTGTCCTTCGGGGGTTGGCCATTCTAGCCATTGGGTTCCTGGTGCGCGCGTATCGGAGGAGCCTGTTGTTATCTGTTGTTGTTTTAATCGTATGGTGCATGTTTTCAGGATTTTTTGCGCAGTCGGTTCGCTGTTCTGCAGCAGATGCAGAAAGCCACTTATTTGGGCGACAGTTTGGTTAAGTCCAAGTTCTTCGGCCGCTCCGATTACGGTAACTCCCTCGGTCACCTCTTTTACCTTAGGCACACATAGATACGTTTGATGACGAATCTCTAGGGTACGTACCACAGATTTACAGTTTCCGGTGTTATCTATTTTTCATGATTAATGATAAATTGAGCAGTTAGCAGCTGTGTTCTAGGCTTTCCGCCTGCCCGACCCAGTCGCTACGACCTGAGCAAAAGCCCGGAACACGACGTGCACGAATACGACAATCCGGCGTCGCGGGCGGCGGGGGTTCCGCCGGAATTTGACCTCCGACGCTCCGGCCTCTTCAGGGGAGCTGTCTCGGGCGAAGGAATGCACAACATGTTGATGGTATTTTATTTTTATCTTCTCTTCTGTAAGGGGGCATACATGAGCCAGGGTGAGGGGTTTACCCCCTCGGCGGCCATACCGCTCACCCCACCCCCCTAGTGTTGTTAGGCTCTTTTTTTTTAAAAAAAGGCTTTTTTTAAAAAAAAGCTTATTTTTGAAGGCCCATTTCGAAAATTTTTTATTTTATTCACAGTACGGAAATTTTGGGGAAAAAACGCTGAATTTAGCCTCAGATATACATTAGCAGTGCAGTTCTATCAATTTCTTGCCTATTCTAAGCCTAAAAATAGGTTTTGAAGGGTAGCAGCCACTCTGTCAGCAATGCTGCAGGTAGAATGTCGACTCTCAGGCTGTAACACTATGTTTGAACCAAAGTATCAGCTTTTGTATTTAAAGTTGCTTCTGATGCATCCTTGCATCTCCTACAAGCTATATTTCATGTTAGGAAAGAATTTTGAAAAAAAAAATTTCGAAATGAAAAATTATCATAAAAAAAGTTTTTTTTGGCTTTGAGAAAATTTTCGCTTTTTGGACTTTTCCGGCCCCTCGCGACTACCTGTTGTTGTTGTTAGTAGCCAAAACACCGCCGACTTCCGAATCAGTCGAGGCTCAACCCCAGGAAGGACGCCACGTCCCTGGGGCTGCTCCATAGGTCGTGTAGTGTGAGATTAGTTGGCTTCACAGAGCACTTGAAAAGGTGTTCAGAGGTGTGTTGGGCTCTTCGGCAATCAGGGCACAAGTCGTCTGGGCATAGACCAACGCGATTTTGCCAAGTCCGCAGCATAGTTGAATATCCAGAACGTAGTTGAGCAAGGGTGGTCCTGGTCTTCCGAGGCAGTTCCTTCTCTTCATCGCAGATGGGCGGTGGATATCCTCCTAGTCTGACGGGCGGGTTGTAGCTATTCAGGACAAAGTTGACTGTTTCTTTGTGCAGCGTTTCAAGGCCCGTTTTGTAGGTGACTAGATCAGTTGTCTCGTTGAGCAAGAAACAGTCGATTAAAGCTTTGTAGTGTTGTTTCAAGGTTACCCGTAGTTGGCGTGGTTGGGTTTGAGCTTGAGATTCTTGATGGTTTGGGTGACTAGGCAGGAAGGTTCTGAGGAGGAATTGGGAGCAGAGAAGGTCGCTGTGGTGTTTGACTGGTAAGAGTTCGGTCTCTTGGTGTAGGTGCTGTTCTGAGGTCATCTTAACACAGCCAGTGATAACTCGAAGTGCAGCGTTCTGGGTTGTCTGTAGTTGTGTCACCTTTGTTCTGCTAAGGTTTGGAAACCAGATCGGTACTGCATAGCTCAGGACAGATCGGCCAATGGCTTTGTAAGTGAGCATCAGGGTTTCTTTACTCTGTCCCCATGTGGTACCGGAAAGGGCGCGTAGAATATCGGTGCGCTTTCTCATTTTGGTCCTCAATTGGTCGGCGTGCACTGAGAAGGTGCTCATGGTGTCGAACACCACTCCCAAAATCTTGATCTGCTGAACTGTCGGGATAGGTTGGTTGTTCATTACAATGTTCAGATCGGTGTTGTATTCGCCTGAGAAAGTCGTGAACAGGATTGCAGCTGATTTGGTGATTGAAAGTTTCAGGCTTCGATCAAACAACCATTTAGTAACAGTGGCGAGGTAGCGGTTCAGTCTTTGGGTTAGGGGCGGGATTTGTGGTCCAGACGTCATGACGGTAAGATCATCTGCGTAGCTAACGACTTGGATGTTTGGGGGTGGTTTCGGTAAGCTGCTCATGTACAGGTTGAAAAGTAGAGGCGAAAGAATGCCCCCTTGTGGTACGCCTTGTTTCAGTCTTCTGTGTTTCGATCTTGAGCCTCGGAATTCCACAAAGGTTTGTCGTCCATTCAAGTAAGCAGACAGCCATCTAGTCAGGGTTGGAGGTATCCGCGAGTCGGCCAAATCTTGTAACAAGATGGCGTGGTCAACTGTATCGAAGGCACTGGTTAGGTCAAGGGCTACAGCAATGGTGCGGGAGCAAGGTTTGGCTTGGTTTAGTCCAGCAGTAATTTGGCTGTTAATCACGTGTAGGGCAGTGGTTGTAGAGTGGTTCTTCTGAAAGCCATGTTTGTGGTCAGCCAGGTCTGTGTAGACATTCAGGTAAGGTAGAATCATCCGTTCCAAGATCTTAGCGATGGGCGATGATGTGTCCACTACTGTAGTACGTGAATACATGATATGCATCCTGTTGTAATGATCTTCTTGTGTGGTGTTTATACATAGAGCTGTTGTGTTGTGTTGTGTTTGTTAGCCCCTTTGCTATAACCTGTCTAACCCAAGTAAAGTCTCATCTACTTGGAGTCTACATATACTACACAAGATAGATCAACTGGCGACGCAGTCTGATTCAAGAACTCAATCGTGAGCGGAAATGGACCAAAACAGAGCTGGTGGAGAACCAAGCAGAGGAGCAGCCGGCATGGTGCGCAGGCTTCCTGTCGTGCAACCCAAAGACTACTGGCCACTGGCAGGTGAAGCACCGCAACAAAAATGGCCAATCTGGGAACGATCACTACGCAGGTACCTCACACTCTACGATGCAATGTTGGCTCCAGATCAGAAAATGACACACATAGAGAAGAACATTCTGCTGGTACAGCTTTTGGGTTCACATGGTCAGACTCTGTTCAGTGCACACAAAGATTATGACAAAGACGGCGACATGACGTTCGATGAGTACCTGAACTCAGCCAAAGAGATCTTTCATCGTCCGGTCAATGCAGTTCGCGCGTACTATGACTTTGCCAACAGAACACAAGATTCTCACGAGACAGTTGACGAGTACATGTTGGCACTTCGTGCATTGATGACAGACTGTATCCAGAACTTCCCAAAAGATGAGCAAGGCAACATTTCGCCAACCAGAATGGCAGATTTTCTATTGGGTGTGCAGTTGACAAAAGGTGTTCAGAGCAAGCAAACGCAGGAGAAATTGTTGGCGCAAGGCAAGGTAGACCTGGACAGCTTCATGAGTATAGCTCAGGCAGATGAGCGCGCCAGACAAGACTCTGCACGTCTCTCTTTGCCTCTGAATGCAGACAACAAAGTGTCAAAGGCACAGCAGCAGAAACGGTCACATCGTGGCATGCAGTCTCCACTAAAGTCAAAGAAGGACGGCTCTACTGAGAAATGCAAGAGTTGTGGTCGGACAGGACACACTCGAGGCAATGTTCAGTGTCCAGCGAAAGGCAAGAAATGCAACTTCTGCCAAGGAATCAACCACTTTGAGTGCTGTTGTTACACAAAGTTGAACCAGTCGAGTCAGAATCGGAAACAAAGCAAGTCAGTTCACAGCTCTACCAACAACACAGGTCATGTTGGTGTAATTGACAGTCTAAAAGCTCAGCAGTTCGTGAGTTCTATTCTGATTACAACTGAAACCCAGTCAACGACGATCACTGCTGAGACTGATAGTTGTTCTGACATCACTGGCGTCACATGGACACAGTACAAGAAATATTTCAATCAGTCTACACTGGACCCTACAGAAGGTGATATCACCAATTTCGATGGAAGCAGGATCAATGGAGTCAAAGGTACATTCCTAGCTACGCTCACATTCAAAGACAAAAGTGCACAGATCAAGATATTGGTCTTGCCTGACAGTTATGGGGCTATTTTCGGCAAGAATGCCATAAGTGCGTTGGGGCTACTGCTGGACGGCAGAACGTTTGAAGTGCGTACAGTGGCCGACATCCAGGGTAGGACTGCCAACTCGAATGACAACACAAAAGACACACAAGAGCCGAAAGTAGAGATCCAAAAGCAAGAGTTGCGCTCCAATGACAGCAAGCAGAAAGACAGAGAAAGTCCAGAAGCTAAAGAGCTCGAGTTGGGAGTGACAACAGAGCACCAGATCGACGTTTCACCAGAGCAGTTGCGGACATGGCAGAAAGCTGGTTTGACAAAGCTCTTGCTTGAGGTACGAAATCTCACAAAAGCAGACATAGGTCAATATCCAGGCTACAAGCACCGCATCAAGCTGAAACCGGATTCAGTTGCACCAGTGCCACAGAAGTTGCGATCCATACCTCTGTATCGGCGAGAAAAAGCGATGCAAGAGATAGACTCAATGGAACAACAAGGCATCTGGGAAAAAGTGGAACGTTTGGATTATGTGCACGGCATGGTCACTGTTGACAAGCCAAACAATGGAGTGAGGATAACGACCGATCTCACACCGCTGAACAAACAAGTGGAGCCGGTGAGATTTCCTCTTCCAAACATAAAGGATCTCTACGATCGCCTGAGCAGAGCCAAGGTCTTCAGCAAACTGGATCTGCGGAAGGGATACTTCAACATAGACATTCATGAAGAGAGCAGCCTGCTGACTACAACAATTACGCCCAAAGGTCTCTATGCTTACAAGAAGCTACCAATGGGGTTGAAAGATTCAGCAGCTGTCTTTCAGAAGCTAGTAGCAGAGACACTAGCAGGAGTGCCTGGCTGTGAACCATACATTGATGACATTCTCATCTATGGCACGTCCAAAGAAGAGCACAACTCACGACTTAAGCAGGTGCTGCAACGACTGAATGACAAAAATCTGCGGTTGAACCTCGACAAGTGCGTGATTAGTGTGCCATCAGTGACATTCCTGGGTCACATTATCTCAGAAGGCAAAATCAGCCCAGATCCAAAAAACCTGGAGTCGATCAAAGAGATGGCTGTGCCTGCCAATGTGAAGGAGGTGCAAAGTTTTTTGGGACTGCTCAACTACTACGCTGATTTCTTGCCAAAGTTCGCAGATATTGCAGAGCCATTGAGAGAGCTCACTCGAGCGAACGCAAAGTTCCACTGGAGTCCAAAGCAGCAGAGCGCATTTGAGAAGATGAAGACTATTGTCTGTGAGGATCTAAAGCTCAGCATCTTCGACCCCCAGTACGCAACATTCCTGTCTACTGATGCATCAGAAGTTGGTATTGGAGGGGTTCTATCTCAAGTACAGCGTGGTCAAGAAGTACCAATCGCTTTTGGTCACCACACATTGAGTCCAAGAGAACGAAACTGGGCTGCCAATGAGCGCGAAGCCTATGCAGCCATGTTTTTCTGCGAATATTGGGCCAAGTTTCTACTAGGACGTCCATTCACCTTGCGAACAGATCACCAAGCTCTCACTTCACTGCTTTTTAAGTGCAAAGATGCACGAAAATCGTCCAAGTTCTCGCGTTGGCATGATCGTTTGTCTGAATTCAACTTCACAGTAGAATACAGACCAGGAAAAGACAACTTAGTGCCAGACGCACTTTCAAGACTGGTGGACAAGACGACCCCTGCAGTGAAGGTAGTGATCAGCTGCATCAACCAGGATGGTTTCTCATTCAAGAGATTTGAAGCAGCCACGAGAAAAGATGTTGTGTTGCAACAAGTGCATAAGTTCATACAGCATGGATGGCCAAACAAGAGCAAAGTTCGACCAGACATCAAACCATTCTACTCACTCAAAGATGAGCTATCTACAGAAGGTGGCTGCATAGTGAGAGGAGATTCATGTCAGATTCTGGTGCCAACTGCTCTGCGACGTCAGCTGTTAGAATGTGCGCACAAAGGTCACCCCGGTATTGTTCGTTTCAAGCGAAAACTCAGAGAGACGTACTGGTGGCCTGGCTTTAGCAAAGAAGCTGAGCATTTCGTGCAACACTGTGCGGCATGTCAGGATTCGGCCAAATCAAACCCCAGGATGGCAATGCCAAAGATGCATCTACATGTGCCAAACAAGCCATGGGAAGAAGTCTCAATTGACATTACTGGGCCGTTCGCTGATGCACCTATGCAAGCCAAATACATTGTGGTGCTGCTCGATAACTACTCAAAGTTTCCGGAAATACTGTGCACCACACCACCACAAACACAATCGTTAATTGGTTGCAGGAGCTGCTTTCGCGCTATGGTTGTCCATCGAGACTGGTTTCTGACAACGGAACGCAGTTCACCAGTTCATGGTTCAAGGCTTTTCTACAACAGTGCGACATTGAGCATCAGCTCATACCTGTCTACACTCCTCAACAAAACGCCTTTGTGGAAACGTTCAATAGATACCTGAAGCATGGTTTACAGGCGTACTCGAGCAGCTCACAACCTTGGAAACAAAAGCTCAATGAACTACTCTCTCACTTTCGAGCTACATCTCCAGACCAGAGCGCGCCTAAGAGTCCAGCCGAATTATTTCTGGGACACCGAATCAGGTTGCCATATGAAGTGGTCAGGAATCGACCGAAAAGGGAGGAGAAGAGAGAGAATGGGAAAGCTGAACTACAAGCCAGCAATGTTGAGCCAAAAGAGATCAGAAATCGAGGACCATACAGAGTGGGTCAGAAGGTTCACGTCAAACGCCCACACACTCTGAAGGGCCAAAGCCCCTGGTCAAAACCGTTGAAAGTGGTCGAAGTGAAAGGCAACTGGTCATACCGATTGTCTGATGGCCAGACCTGGAATGCGCGACGCATGCGCCGATACAACGAAGATCAATCGCAGCTTCAGGAAGTCGAGTATCTGGTTAGCAGAGAACCGCATGTCAAGCAGCAGTGGACAAGATTACAGGAAAGAGCCGAGCTGCGATGCTCCCCTCGGAAAAACAAAGGTCAACCGCCTCCAAGACTCTCATATTGAAGATGAACATAGTAGCTTCATTTTTAGGAAGGAGGGTGGTTGATGTGTCCACTACTGTAGTACGTGAATACATGATATGCATCCTGTTGTAATGATCTTCTTGTGTGGTGTTTATACATAGAGCTGTTGTGTTGTGTTGTGTTTGTTAGCCCCTTTGCTATAACCTGTCTAACCCAAGTAAAGTCTCATCTACTTGGAGTCTACATATACTACACAAGATAGATCAGGCGACAAAAGAGAGATCGGGCGATAGGATTTTCCTTGGTCCGTTGGTTTGCCAGGTTTCAGAATGGGGATGATGCGAGCAACTTTCCAGGGTCCGGGAATCAGGTCGGTCTGAAGAGAGAGGTTAAAGAGCTTGGTCAGGTAGCCAATTCCGATCGGTCCAGGTGTTTAAGTAGGAGTGGACATAGGTCATCTGGTCCATAAGCAGTCGAGGGTTTGGAGGTTCTTATGGCGAGGGCAGTTTCATGTTCGGAGAACTGGATCGTGTGTCGGCCTTCCCGCTTCTGTATGTATCTGAGCACAGTCTTCTTACTTCGGTTTGGTCTGTCCGGTCGCAGAGTGAACTGCTGGTTGAAGAGGTTGGCGCATCGTCGGGGGTTTGAGACTGGTTTGTTCATAAAGACAATCGATTCGTTGGGTGGAGGTTTAGGCGGGTTCGTCAGTCCTTTCACAGTCTTCCAGAGCTTTTTGAGGCCAGTGGTGCAGTCGAACGAATTAACATGTTCTCGCCATTTTTCAGTTTTGTACTGGTGAACTCTGTTGGCAATTTGTCTTGACAGGATGGAGATACATGGCGAAGAAGGGTTTTGGGCCCTTAGTTTATCTCTTTCATCAACCAACTTGGCTGCGTCAGTAGGGAAGTTCTGCCTGACATATGGGATTCGTCCAGTCAGAATATGGTGAGCAGCGGCTTTAAGTAAGATCTTCCGAAACGTCTTTTCATCGTGAAAGATATTAGTTGGCTCCGGGAGTTCCGCTAGTTTTCTTTCCGTTTCCTCTTTAAATCCGGTCCAGTCAGCTTTTTGGAAGTTCACATAGGTGCGGTCTTTAGATGGCTTTTTGGGTGTCTCAGTCATCAGAGTCAGGATAATCGGGAGGTGGTCCGAGTTCAAGGCTGTAGCCGTAGTCCAGTTTGTGGTCAGAAGGGTAGAGCTAGCCAGAGAAAGGTCTGGAGAGCTGAGAACTTCCCCCACTTGGCGAGTGGGTTGTGGTCCATTCAAGACTCCCAGGTCACTTTGCTCCAGTAAGTCGGCAACATAACGTCCTCTTGTATCTTCTGGGGCGGATGAGTGCCATAGTCCATGGTAGTCCATGGTGCGCGTTTTTGTCTCCGAGGATCAAGCAGTCGGTCAGTTGTAGCAAGTGGTCAATCATGGGTCGGTATCCAGGAGGGGTACAGGTGTGTGGTGGTAGGTAGAAGTTAACAATCGTCAAAGGTGAGCCATCGGGTAGTATTTCTATGCAGGTAGCGATCGACCGGAATTCCGGTTCCGGTTCCGGCCGGAACTGGCGGTTCCGGTTCCGGTCCGGTTCCGGTGAAAAAGGGTACCGGAACCGGAACTTTTTCATTCACTATTTTCGATGGATATTCAGTTACATCAAGTATTATTGCATCTGTTTAATAAAGTGCGCAGCTCAGTGGGGGCAGTAGAATTTGCATGAATGGGGAGAAATTATGCAGTTTTCCATGTTATGCATCATTAGAAGTGCCTCTAAAGACAATTTTCGGTGAAATTATGCAGTTACAGGCAGTGCTTAGAGCTGTATTGTCGTTTTCGAACAGGTTTCTCAACTGACTTAAGGTGCAAAAGTGGAAAATTTGTTGTAAGTATCTGTACTAGCATGCTGGACCCATTTAAGACGATTTTAAAAGCAAAAATTTTTGGCCTTCAAAAAAAATTTTTTTTTAACAACTGCCTTTAACCTTTAGCCTTTAAGGCAGCTAAAAACATCTCCGAAGGTGACAGATCAAAGCTGAAACCTGAAAATGTTGAAAAGCTTCTCTTTCTGAAGTACAATTTGCGTGCTCTTGACTACTGTTGTTGAAAAGTCTGTATTCTGTTGTTGATTTGAACTTCTGCTGATGTTTATAACAGGAATTTGTACACGACATGCCTATAAATACGTTTCTATAAATTTTGGACCAAATATTGAAAAAGTTCCGGTTCCGGTTCCGGCCGGAACTGGGTGGTTCCGGTTCCGGCGAAAATTTTGGTTCCGGTCGATCGCTATATGCAGGTTTGTTCGAGCACTGGGTCTGGTTCAGGGAGCTGTTTGCGATGGAATTTGACGTCATCACGAATGATGAAAGCCAAGCCAACCCAGCTGTGAGGGGGGGGAGGCCCGCAGTGGGACGCGGGCAGAAAGGTTGTCTTCCTTTGGCCCTGGATGAACCAGGGGTCGTTCGACCACGAAGAGGCGAAGACATGAGAACGAAGAGGCGAAGGCATACCCTGCGAACCTACTCCCCTGGCCAGTCCAATGCTCCTCTTAGCATTGATGATATCAAGCGCCGATTAAAACAAGTCCACACTGCCACAGCCAGAGAGGCGACTGTTAGAAATGGGGTTCTGAACGCTCCTCCACCTTCAGTCAGTGAAGAGGAATCTGTCTTAGTGCGGTCCGATCGGGTTGTGTTGGCGCAGCTGCGCGCTGGTCATTCCTGGCTGCTGAACGCATACCGGCACCGCCTTGATCCAACGGTGCCCGAGACTTGTCCCACTGGTTGTGGGGCAGTTCATACGTCTAGTCATCTCTTCAACTGTCCAAGAAAACCCACCACCTTAGCTGTGGAGTCCTTGTGGCTCAAGCCAATGGAGGCCCTCAAGTGGCTGCGCTGTTGGCAGTAGAAACAACAACAACATGAAAGCCAAGCCACCACCTTTGTTCGTACCGCGGTCCTTCCGTGTCATGGTATATCCAGGGGTATTAGGAGTCTTGGTTTTCTCAGTCCATTTAGTCTCTTGGATAGCAGCAAGTTTTGTTCTGGTTTTCTCTATGAAGTGCAAGACATCATCTAGTTTTCCAGTGAGTCCATTCACGTTCAGCTGGATTATCCGGAAGGGAGTCGTCTGAGCTGGGGTCTGCGTTTGGTGTGGTCTGGAGCAGCATAGGGCCTGGTAGGCTTCAGTCCAATCGCGTGCGCGGGGTAGTCCGGAGCAAGGTCGTAGGTGCAACCAGACATGGGCAAAGGGGGGGGGGGGCGGGGGGGGGGGTTGACCCCCCTCAGGCTCTGACCTACCCCCCTCAGCCGGCCGCTACCCCCCCTCAGGAATTTTTTGGAAGAATTTTGTATAGAAAATTATGATAAAAATATGCCTGGATTAGGTGTAAATGAGCTCAGAATAGCTTATTTTAGCTTATTTTAACCAAAAATAAGCCAAAAAACCTTGATTTTAGCCAAAAATCGGACTTTTTGGCTTACCACCCCCTCAGCCCCCCCTCAACCGCTCCTACCCCCCTCAGCCCCCCCCGCAGGCATTGAAAATTCTACCCCCCCTCAGCCGAAATGCTAGCCCATGTCTGGGTGCAACCAATCCATACAGATGGTGCACTTCACTGACGTTTGTCGACGGGTTATCTCATCAGAGCATATTGTGCATTGCATTGCATCGCGACTACCTATACACCACCTCCGGATTTTTGAGGCCCATATGTCCGGCATACATGGGCAGCGGGGGGGGTGCGGGGGTTTGCCCACCCCCAACTTGGCCTCGACCACCCAAAACGACCCCACCCACCCACCTGTAGCCGACTTTTGTTCCTGACCCCACCCACCAAAATCGCCGCGGCGGCCCCGCCAAACCGGCAAGCCCACCCCACAATTTTTTCGATTTTGACTACCCCAACCCATTTTCCGGCCCATGTATGATGTCCGGGCATATTTTTTCGAATTTCAGGTACTACAATTGCTGAAATCGCCTGTTAAAGCAGCACTTTTTAGCTGTATTTGAGCCCTAGTAGCGGTTTTCTTACGAGTTTTAACGAAATTAGCGATTTAGTGTTTCTAGCTCGCTAACCTCTAGAAAGTCCCCCTTCGGCGCATTACCTGTTACTTACATGACTGAAATCTTCTAACTAAGCTAAACGGAAGATGTCTTGTTTAGACGACTCTTGATCCAGCTATTGTTTAGAGCATACATGTAACAGGTCATCCGCCGATGGGGGGTTGGGGGGGTCTCCCGCCGGCCGGGGGGGGGGTCTGAGCCATACATGTAACAGCTCCGGGCCGACCAGGGGGGTAGGGGGGTTTTTTCCTCAGGTGGGGGGTCGAGGGGGGGTTTCGCCCAGGTGGGGGGTCCCAAAATTCAAAAAGCTCCAAAACGCCTAGAAATGCGTTTTTAGCACGTTTTTTTCAGTAAGGACGCTAAAAATCGCTATTTTAAGCTGCCAAATAGCGTTTTAAAGCTAAAAACAAGCAAAAAATGACAAAAAGAGCTTCCAAAACATCGATTTTTCTTAAATATCAGCAGTGGAAACGCCAAATTCGGTTTCCAAAGGCTTTTCAAGTGAATTTTTGGCTAAAAATTAGTGATTTCTGACCCAGTTTGTTAATACTGGAGCCACTACCACCACTTGTATTTTTGGTCGGGGGGGGGGGGTCCCTTAACCTGTCTCGGGGGGGGGGGTGAGGGGGGTTTGGCCTTTCCAGCAGGGGGGTAACCCCCAAACCCCCCTAGTACATGTATGGTCTGAGCCAAAATTTTGGGGGAGGGGGGGTGGGCACTAAAAAACGCTCAAAAATCGAGAAAAATCGCAATTTTTTGGCTAAAAATTGCCAAAAATCGCTAATTTGGGCTGAAATACAGCTAAAAAGTGCTGTTTTGCAGGCGATTTTGGCAATTTTTGTGTGTGAAAGTGTAAAAAATTGCAAAAATTTGCTCGAAAATTTACTTGCCAGAAAAATCGGAGGGGGGTCGGTGAAATCGTCTCCGGGGGGTGTCCCATCCGGGGGGGGTCTGGCCTAAGTCGGGTGGGGGGCAGAGCCCCCCAGACACCCCTGTTACATGTATGGTTTAGAGACAGTTGTTGTTTATTGAGGCGGGTCTACAACACATGCATTAATTAGGTAAAGTAGAGAGTATTTAGGCGCCAATAAACGTGCACATACCCAAGTTCTACAAGGACAGAGGTCAGTGCGTATTGATTGAACCGAAACACACTCGCGATCACCGCGTCCCTCCCAACCCTGGATTCACCAATGACACTGGACGCAGGTACCTGGCTCTCTCTCTCGTATCGTTACTTACAGTCAAAGCTAAGCTAACCATGCTCGGTTGCAACGTATGACCTTTGGTAAGGCCCTGACACCAGCTACAGTAGGTGGTTTTTGCTTTCCGACCAGTGCCTAGTGTTGTTAGGCTCTTTTTTTAAAAAGAAAAGCTTTTTTTGAAGGCCCATTTCGAAAAATTTTTATTTTATTCACAGTATGGAAATTTTGGGGGAAATCTCTGAATTTAGCCTCAGATATACATTAGCAGTGCAGTTCTATCAATTTCATGCCTATTCTAAGCCTAAAAATAGGTTTTGAAGGGCAGCAACCACTCTGTGAGCAATGCTGCAGGTAGAATATCGACTCTCAGGCTGTAACTGTATGTTTGAACCAAAGTATCAGCTTTTGTATTTAAAGTTGCTTCTGATGCATCCTTGCATCTCCTACAAGCTATATTTCATGCAAGGAAAAAATTTTGAAACGAAAAATTTCGAAATGAAAAATTTTCATAAAAAAGGCTTTTTTTGGCTTTCAAAAAAATTTTTTTTACAACTCTACCAGTGCCCGAACATTCAGTGGCTCGGGGACCGGCCTAGTTTGCTGTGGCCAGAGCCATTGCCCCAATACTGATTGGTTGACCTAAGAAATCTTCCAAGTGCTATCCGTAATCAGCTTTAAGAAATCGTTCTTGTGCCTATCAACTGAAACAGTCAAGCACTTAACGGCGTTTATGGTACCGACACCATTTATGGCCCCTGTTACAAGTATGGGTACATGGTGCCACTAGTCTACGTACACGGTAGCGGCACCGTATGGTTTGGTAGCATAAGCGGCGTTAAATGGATGATTGCGTTATGCTACTGGTGTTGTCTGTTGTGTGTTAGCATATTAGTAGTGTGGATTGCTTTAGAGCGTGGACCTACCTCTACTACCTGTTGTTTGAGTTGCTGGCGGTGTATCTGTACCTGACCATGGACTTTATCTGGGCCAGCACCGACATGTTCTGGTCGCTTCGTCGTATCGAAATCTGGGTCGACAGAAGTCAGTCACTTCTTCTTTCCTGCTACGAGTCGGTTGACCGGTTAACAACTCACTCTTTTATTTTCTACGGGAGACGCCCAGTTCGCCGCGACCGGTTTGCCGCGAACCGGTTCGCCGCAGGGTTATTCCGCCGCGGACCGGTTCGCCGCAGGTAATAATTTTTTAATTCGGTTTAGCAAGCGTACATATACTGTGGCAGCTTAATAAGAAGTTATTTTTAACGATTAGTCTTGTCAGTAACCGGTAAGACTACCCGGAAGCGCAGCCTAAGCCTAAGCCAGAGCCTAAGACGCCCCACGCTACCATCTGTGCAGCGAGTAACAGACAAGCCTGGCGCTGCAAGGTGGAGCGACGTCGGGAGCAGGACGTGCGTCCCAGGGGCTGTAGTGATGGGCTATGAGGCGCGTCCAACTCCTCATTGGCAGATAAGACCACAGCCTCGGACGACCACAGGTCGGTGAGAGGAGTGAGTCAGCGTGTTTAGAAGTTCAGCTGGCACACGCCACATGCCACCTACTTGCCATCGACTCCTCTTTGCCACAAACACTAGCCGCGCCAAGGGGTTGAACGTGTGCAGTCGCCTCGCTACACACGCACACAGCAGTCAGTCGGTGGCCTAACCACTCGACCAACTGTGCTGGCGCAACAAAAATTTACCGTTAACGTCTCTCTAGTAGTCTAGTCCAAATATTCATTTTCTTTAATTTTCATAGAATTGAGGACGTTAATGTTCTTTGTACGTAATTTATACTATCAGACGTGGGAAAAAGGGGTAAGGAAGGGATGGTCCCGCTCATACTCTTACCAACCCCTCAGGCCGCCTGCCCGCCACTACCCCTTTCGGAATTTTTGGAAGAATTTTATACAGACAATTACGATGAAAACGTGCTTAGATATTGGTGTAAATGGGCTTAAAATAGCCTACATTTTATAACGAAAAATATTTCAAAAATGTTGATTTTAGTATAAAAACTGGGACTCTTTGGTTTATCAACCCTCAGCCCCATCATGATTTGAAAATTTACTAGTGTGCATTGTCATGTCTGATAGTAACAATGAGACTTAAACCAAACGATGACCACCGCACTACTTATATGCGTTGACTTGACACGGTTAACACGATCCGCTGACACGATATATTTACATGACCTGCTAACACGTTTTAGCCGATCGTGTTAATTTTGTCGGCAATGAGACCGTCTCCAGCGTGTTAGCACATCGCTAGCACTGTTATCACGACATACGTACACGATTTGCTAACACATGTAAGCGGATCGTGTTAACCATGTCGACAGAGTAGTTTTTCCTGTGACAGTACATGTATGCTTGCTAAACCGAATTTGAAAAATATTCTCTGCGGCGAACCGGTCCGCGGCAGAAGAACCCTGCGGCGAATCGGCCCGCGGCAAACCGGCCGCGGCGAACTGGACGCGGCGAACCGGTCGTGGCGAACTGACCCCAACCCATTTTCTACTGCCTTTTCATATGGGGCAGTGTATCCGTGCATTTAGACCGCCTGTGAATGCGTTTTTAGCCCGTTTAATTAATAGTTATGGTACCTGTTCAGGGTTCATACGGGTCAGGGAAGTCAAAGAGGTCAGGGAAAAGTCAGGGAATATCAGATCTGGTCAGGGAAAATTATAGGGATTTTTCAAAGTTTTCTCGTCCTGGTTATGCAGCGGCACAACCAGGCCTCATCAAACTCTGAAACTGTTAATTCTTATTAATTTCAAGCTAGGACTAGCTTGTAAGTACGCTTTTGGAAGCAAATTTTTCAAATTATGTTCAAATGTTAATTGCTGCTAACTTCAAGCTCAGATTACAAATGCGCTTTTGAATACCAAATTCACCGTTTGCTTTTAGAAAATTATTGGGTAAGCTGGTGTTTATGTAAATGTCTGCAGATACAAAGAAATCACAAAATTAATTGCTTAAAAACGTTTGCTATGTTTCATGAGTTTGTTTGTAAAAAGTCAGGGATTTTAGTACTCGGGTCAGGGAAAAGTCAGGGAATTTGAAAAATCCTGATTCGTATGAACCCTGCTGTTATACCTGAAGTGGTACCATATCACCTCAGGCCTAAATTAAAGGGATACAATACATGGTACCGGTACCATATCACCTGAGGCCGCGATCGAAGGGGTGTCATAATATGGTAGCGCTTCAGGTTGAACCGGTACCATCTGTATCGTTGTTTTCTTAACTGCCTAAAGCAGTTAACCGACCGATTCACCTGTTTCAGCCGGCAAGAACCGTCGTTTGCCGCCGTGGGACTGGGAGCGAGCCAGAGAGAACTACCTGAAGTTGCCGCAATTCATGTAAGTTGCAACCTGCCCTGTACTGGGTGTCAAACAGTTATAGCCACTTGTCCAGAGTAAACTAACAAGGATCGGAAGGAAATAAAATTACCGATAAGTAGCAAATTTTATTGTCTTTGTTTATACTCACAAGCTCAGTGAGGACAGCTTAGAGCAGTAGTGATGTGAACGAGTTAATTCGGTTTCATACCACAGTCAGGCACTTAACGCCGTTTATGGTACCGGCACCATGTGGTACCATTATGTCAAGATCTAAGCAGAGTACATTAATAAAAATTTCAGCAAGCTTTCAAAAAATTTATTTGTCTTATTGTTTTAATTGAAGATTCATTCAACTAGGTTGATATTATTTAAGGTTGCTACAGCAAAAGGTCTGCTGGGTTGTTTTTTACGGACCCTATATATCTGAGGCTAAATTCAGCCATTTCCCCACAAAATGTGCATACTTTAAATACTTAAATATAAACTTTTGGAAATGAGCCTTCAAAATGCTCTTAAAAGTAGCCTGAGCCCTGCAAAAGGTTAATCTAGTGGTTGGTTGGTTTCTAGGTTCCGATGGGTGATGCCGTTCGACCAAGTGGAAGGCAGGAAAAAGAGCGAATATTTCGTGCCGCTAACCGAGGCGCTCCAGGACAAGATGCTGGAGGCAGCACGCGCCCGCGGAACACGCTGAATTGAACGAATTTGTGGTTGGAGTAGCGACTAGGAAAGCAGTGCTAGGTTTTCTGTCTGCAAAGCGCTTTTGATAACTGTAATTATTATCATTATTATTATCGTATCTGCGGAAGCTACCATGTATTGGTTGTTTATATTCAGTCTTTAGAAGATGATTAATTTACAGCTACTACTAACTGTGGTCGAAATGAAAGACTAACGGTGTTGTAAAGCGCAAAGCTGTGTGTGATGGTGGGTAAACTTTTGGTGATTAGAAGTGGAAGGTTTTGGATGCGTCAGGTGGCTTTTCTGTCCCCGGCTTGGCTTGGCTACGGCTTATCGTTATCTTTGATGTATTTAGAGCTATAGTACTGCAAGTGTGTATAGTCTGTTATTATGCTAAAGTGATAGGATGACTGTAGAGTGCCAACAATACCTGGTACCCCAATACTTTCTATCAGACAGGGGCTAGCATTTCGGTTGATGGGTTATCTAGGATTTCCAGTTCCTGGGGGTAGCTTACAAATTGGATTTTCTGGAAAATAGGCACATTTTAGGTCAAATCGTACCATTTTGTATTATTTTTGACAAAGTTTAGTTTGACAAATAGATACGTTTATTTTTAAATAACACGTTAGAAAATATTTGCATCAGGGCGGTGTATCAGTTTCCCTTCCAATTCATTATCATCAGTTCGTTTAACTACGTTCCAGCTAGAATAGAAATTTCTAACTAAAGTCTCAGGCCACCCATACATGGGCCGGAAAAATCCGGAGGCGGTCTGGAAACCTCTGGGGGAGAGTGGTGCCGAAAAAAGTCCAAAAAACGCCTATTTTCCCTTAAATAAGCGAAAGTTTAGAGGGCGGCTTGGCCGGTCGAGGGGGAGGGGTATATCGGCCTGGGTTGGGCTTTGCTAGCTACGTAAATCTAATTGCAGTCAGCCTGTTTTCGAACCCACTGCAACTACTGGGGGACGGCGGTGACTCAAAGACAACCAGCTACCCAGTGAGCCAACTTAGTGAGCCAGTGTTTGAGGAGCAGTGAGCATTGAGAATGCCATGGCAAGGACGTGCATGAGCAGTGTGTTTGTGGTCAGCTCTCTATGGTTGCTCTTCTGTGTCTTGGCCCAGAACCATGCACAACAGCCGCAGAAGTCTTTGCTCCTCCACCCGTCCGCCTCCACCAATCTGCCGCTCAATCAGTACGTGCCCAGTTGTTTTGGTTTGAGTGAGAGTTGTGCGTTTAAGAAGCGGTCAGAATGTGACAGAGGAAGCCAACAGAACGGAGCTGACCACCGAGAGGCCGACCGAGAAGCCCCCGGCCGTGTTGCCCTCCAAGGACTCGGAGGAGACTGAGCACAGGAGTTCTATGGTAAAGCTCAATACTCCTGCCAGTCGGTGGCACTTTCTAAATCGCTAAAAATGGGCGCTATTTTGACTTCAACAGACGTTGATTTGCCAGTGCGCCCAAGTCTAAATTCAGTGGTTGGCAGCATACAAGTAACAGGTCCGAGCCGACCTGGGGCCGTATTCTGGAACTAGGGTTAACTCTAACCCTGGGTTAGCAAACCCGGGTTACGTCTAACCCGTATTCTCAAAGTGAGGCAAATTTCTAACCCAGGGTTGAAAGTTACCCGAGGTTTAACCCTGGGTTAGTTTTAACCCAGGGTTAGACCAAACCCTGGGTTAACTCTAACCCGTATTCTGCAGTAGCTTCTAACCCGGGTTTGACTCTAACCCGGGTTAGATTTAACCCTGGGTTTGTAACCCTGCTACAAAGCAGGGTTAAACCCTGGGTTAGCGCTTGTTTGTTTGTTGCAGTTTTATTTCTTCCTCATTTTAAGTAGAGTGGCTGTAAATTATGGCGATGTTCTTGGTTCACCTTCTACAGCGAAGAAGCTTAGAGTGTCAAAGGAGTTTTTCACGACCGGTTTTAGTCCCTTGGAAGCCTATAGCGATTTGTGGAGCTATTTGAGCGATGTCGATTTGATCGGGCTTTGTTCCTTGACTGAATATGTAGTTGCGCGATGATTTGGCTACGAAATACCCAAGAAAGGACACTTCCGTTCCTCCATTGTTGGAAGTGTATTCTGCTGATCTGCACTACTGTGCCACTGGCTCCTTTCAAATCGTCACCGGCGATCCAAGTCGCCTCGTCAGCCTGCCGTTTGCCGCAGTGGCCGTCGAGTTTCCATTGCTTTAGCCTAACGCCTCAACAAATTCATCCACTTTCCGACTACAACGCAGAGCTGACAAAGTGCAAGGCAGACTGGTACAAGATCGGAAATTTGCCGGGAATTGTTGGAGCAATCTTTGGTACGCATGTCAACATCATCCGACCGCCTCATTCCGAGTCTGTGAACAGACAGAACCGTCCGTAAAGCTGCGCTATGACAGTCCTTTCGACTTCACTAAACAACGGTTTCTTTTGGGAACCAACTGAATCCGCAGCTTCTGCGATATAGATACTTACACACGCGACAAGATCTAAGAACGGGAAAATGCAAACATAAAACAAAAGAGAGAACAAGTCAAAATCTAAGCCGCATCTAAGTACATGTTGCGCGCATGTACTACGTTTGGTGAGGGGCAGCGACAAACAACTAATATGTTTTTGTGTCTTCACCTGATTTTAACCCGGGGTTGCTCGTCGCTAACCCTGGGTTTGCTAACCCGGGTTAGAGCTTAACCCTGGGTTTGCTAACCCGGGTTAGAGCTTAACCCTGGGTTTGCTAACCCGGGTTAGAGCTTAACCCTGGGTTTGCTAACCCGGGTTAGAGCCTAACCCTGGGTTAGTAAACCCGGGTTAGATTTTAGCTTCAAGAATACGGGTTAGAAGGTCGGGTTTAGCAACCCAGGGTTTGGCTGTTTAACCCAGGGTTAACGCTTTAACCCAGGGTTAGAGTTAACCCTAGTTCCAGAATACGGCCCCTGGGGAGGGGGCGGTTTGTGCCCAGTTCCGACTTTCCCATTTCCGACTTTCCCAGTTCCGACGTGCCCAGTTCCGACTTTCCTGAAACCTAACCCCTAAGCCTAAGCCTCACCCCTAAGCCTAAGCCTGAACCTAACCACTGGCCCTAAGCGTAAATCTGAAACTCACCCCTAACCCCAAGCCTGAAACTAACCCTTAAGCCTAAGCCTTACCCTGAACCAAACCCCGAAGCCTAAGCGTGAGCCTAAGGCTACTCATTGAGCATTACGTAGCTACATATTCTTGTATATTTTACCAGTATAAAATATAGTGAATGTCTGTATAAAATATAGTGAATGTTATTGTAAAGTCGGAACTGGGAAAAGTCGGAACTGGGAAAAGTCGGAACTGGGAACATGCCGAGGGGGCTAGGGGCTTTTCCTCAGGTCGGGGGGGGCGACGGGGGTGCAAAATTTCAAAAAACTCCAAAACGTCTGGAAATTCGTTTGTAGCACGCTTGTCTAAGTAAGGATGCTAAAAATCGCTATTTTAAGCTGCCAAATAGCGTTTTAGAGCTAAAACCAATAAAAAAATGACAAAAAACGCTTCCAAAAAGCAATTTAAATATCAGCAGTCGAAACGCCAAATTCGGTTTCCAAAGGCTTTCCTAGCGAATTTTGGTCCAAAAATTAGTGATTTCTGAGCCAGTTTGTTAGTACTGGAGGAGCCACTACTGGTACTTGTATTTTTGGGTCGCGGGCATACATACATGGGCCGGAAAAATCCGGAGGGGGGGGGGTAGGAGGGGGGAGAAGACCTCGGGGGGGGGGGTCCCCGAAAAAGGCCAAAAAACGCCTATTTTGCCTTAAATAAGCGAAAATTTCTCCCTCCGGGAGGGGGCGTGGGGGGTTAGCCGGCGAGGGGGGGTATGGAGTATGTTTGGACGGCCGAGGGGGGGTATGGCCGGCCGAGGGGGAGGGGTATACCCCCCCTTACCCCCGGCCCATGTATGCGGGCATACATGGGCCGGAAAAATCCGGAGTGGGGAGGGGGTATGGCCGGCCGGGGGTGTATGTCCTGGCGAGGGGGGTAAACCCCTCACCCCCACCCATGTATGGTCGGTGGTCCCTTAATCTGTCTCTGGGCAGTGAGAGGGTTTGGCCTTTGCAGTAGGGGTAACCCACTAGTACATGTATGGTTGGCAGCCATTTAGAAAGTGCTATTACCACCCGACTGGTAGAAGTATAAATTGGCCTTAAGGCTGCCCTTAAATACAGAGTAGCTAGCTACCATACATGGGCGGGAAAAAATGGGTTGTGGCTAGTCGAAATCTGAAAATTTGGGGGTGGGTCTGCCGGTTTTGGGGCTTGCGGCCACACATGTAACAGATCATCCGCCGAAGGGGCGTTGGGGTCTGGCGCCGGCTGCAGAGTCCGAGCCCAAATTATAGGGAGGGGTTGGGCACTAATAACGCTCAAAAATCGCTAATTTGGGCTAAAATACAGCTAAAAAGTGCTGTTTTACAGGCGATTTTGCATTTTTTGTTTCAAAAATTGTAAAAAAATCGCAAAAATTTGCTGAAAAAATTATTTGCCAGAAAAATCGGAGGGGGTCGAAAAATCGTTTCGGGGGAGTCTGACCTAGTCCGGTGGGGGCAGGCCCCACGGACCCCCCTGTTACATGTATGGTTCCTATAGAAATAGCGTTAGAAAGGGAATCTTTTCTTTTTTTGCTGTCATTATCTGTAGCGCCTATGTTTTAATTTTCAAACCAGGTAGCTTGTGTAGTGCAATTGTTTCAGGCGATATTCTTCATTCTGTTTATAATAGTGCTGTCCATTCTACTGGTGCACATAATGCTCGTAACCAAGTTCCACTATTTGCCCGAGAGTCTTGCCATTGTCGTGCTGGGTGAGTGCTCTCTTTATCTAGCTAACCGACCGCCTAAATTGACAGACAAATTCAACTTTCAGGCGCACTGATTGGTTTAATTTTGAGCTACAGCAAGAGCAATTGGACGGTAAGTATACACCCAAGCCTGAGGGTGCCAAATTCCCTCATCCCCGTTGTCCATGTCTATAGTGTTTGTTAAGCAACTACAACAATTGACATTAATCTCTGGTTACGCTACGACATACGATAGGGCTGTCCTAATACTGTTACGGACATACATGTAACAGGTCCGGGCCACGTGGTGGAGGAGGTCTAAAATTTAAAAAAGCTCAAAACCCCTAGAAGTACGTTTTTGGCTCTTTTTTTCGCAAGAAGAGGCTAAAAATCGCTCTTTTAAGCCGCCAAATATCGTTTTAGAGCTAAAAACACCGATTTCTCTTTATTATCAGCAGCGGAAACGCCAATTTCGGTTTCCAAAGGCTTTTCAAGCGAATTTTAAGCTAAAATTAGTGATTTCTCTATCAGTTTTGTACTACTGAAGCCGCTACTAGTACAGGGGGTGCTAAACTGTCTCGGGGTTGGGGGGGGTTTGGCCTTTCTAGCCAGGGGATAACCCCTAGTACATGTATGGTTCGGTACTTATAGGGTAGCCCTACGTTCGAGCACAGTGTTGGTGGTACCAAAAAATACTCTATAAGTAAGTACCTGTACCAAAAAGGCACCCCCTATCTAGGTGGCCTAAGTGCCCTGACTATAGTAGTGCAGAGTACCGTTCTATGCAAATTTAGGAGGCAGAGGCGCTCTCTCCCAACGCTTTCTTCCTGCTGCTGCTGCCGCCGATAATCTTCGAAAGTGGCTATAATCTAAACAAGGGCAACTTCTTCGCCAATATCGGTTCTATTCTGCTGTTCGCAATCATCGGAACCTCCATCTCCAGTTTTATCGTCGGCGGTGGCATCTACATTCTCGGACAGGTCTCTTTTTTATTGTGCCGCAAGCTCTATATTCAAATTGTAATATACAGGGTCCGCCGAAAAAACAATCCAGCAGATTTTTTGCTGTTGCAACCGCAAATCACCACCGATTTGAATGAATCCTTTTTTGAATGAAAGACTGATAAATTCTTCAAAGATTGATTCAATTTTTATTGAAATTCACAGTTTAGTTCTTGAGATATTTGCCATCTAAGTCGACACAGATTTCGGCAAAGAACAAGAGCGATTCCGTTGCCCTATCATTGTTAAGTGGTTCGGTTGGTTGCAGGCGGACCTGGTCTACGAACTATCGGCTGTGGAGAGTTTTGCGTTCGGCAGTCTGATATCGGCGGTGGACCCGGTAGCGACGCTGGCCATTTTCCAGGCTCTCAACGTAGACCCGCTCCTCTACATGTTGGTGTTTGGGGAGTCAGTACTGAACGACGCTGTAGCTATCGTCTTGGCTACGTAAGTGCTTTTGCTCCACTCTACCGCTTGCCAGACACTGCTGAATAGAGTTTTCTCAGTTAGTCCACTCATACATGTAACAGCTCCGGGCCGACCTGGGGGAGGGGGGTAGGGGGGGGTTTTTCCTCAGGTGGGGGGTCGAGGGGGGGGTTTCGCCCAGGTGGGGGGTCCCAAATTTCAAAAAGCTCCAGACGCCTAGAAATGCGTTTTTAGCACGTTTTTTTCAGTAAGGACGCTAAAAATCGCTATTTTAAGCTGCCAAATAGCGTTTTAAAGCTAAAAACAAGCAAAAATGACAAAAAGAGCTTTCAAAAACGCCGATTTTTCTTAAATATCAGCAGTGGAAACGCCAAATTCGGTTTCCAAAGGCTTTTCAAGTGAATTTTAGGCTAAAAATTAGTGATTTCTGACCCAGTTTGTTAATACTGGAGCCACTACCACCACTTGTATTTTTTGGTCGGGGGGAGGGGTACCTTAACCTGTCTCGGGGGGGGGGGTGAGGGGGGTTTGGCCTTTCCAGCAGGGGGGGTAACCCCCCCCAACCCCCCTAGTACATGTATGATTCCACTTTATCTATTAACATTCACTATCTTATATACACACAGCACTCTGCAGCTAGGGGTTTGGGGTTTCCCCCTAGCTGAAAAGGCCAAACCTCCTCTCTCACCGCCACCCATAAGGTAGGTTAAGGGACCCCGACCCAAAAAATTCAATTACTAGTAGTTCGGAACTCGCCACAAACCCCAAATACTGAGAAATTTTCGAAAAGCCAACTCTAAAAAACGCATTTAAAACGGATTCTTGGCTTAAAATAAACCGGTACAGGTCATACGGTCAGGCACTTAATGCCGTTTATGTTACTGAACTGGCACCGTATATGGTACCGGTACATAGGAGGGTAGTGGTACCATGTGGTACCACTACCTTCCCATTGGTACCAGTACTGTTCTGTTCTCGTACCATTATGGTACCACTCCGTTTAGCTTTCGTACCATTTATATACTGTAGTAGTGGTACCATCATATTTGGTACCGTCACCATATATGGCACCGGCACCCGTGGCTAGTGATGTAAACGAGACTCGGTTCTCAAGAGTCAGTCTCTGAACCGATCGAGTATTTGCCCTTTGCCCTATTCAGACCCCAAAATTGAAAGTTGGGCCTAGAGGGCTGAAAGTTGGAACACTAAAATATATTGACAAGTTATCAAAGACCTGCAAAGAATTTCCAGATTCGACGCTCCACGCTCGAGATATGGCCTTCTAAAAATCGGCCCACTTAACTATGGGACCAAAATTTCGATATCGAATTTCTGACTTGCTGATCGGAATTCAGACCTAACAAACGGGGTTTTTGCGTAACTTTTTGAGTAGTTTAAGAATCTTTTACTAAATTTCATTTTTGGAAAAAAAATTTCTTTTTGTCCCCCTATCGGGGGGCATGACTCGTCTGGAGCCCCCCTAGACCGTTCTTTTTATTTCAGATTATTGTAGCACTATATCTTAGCTACACGCCGGTGTAAAACATTACAGGCTACCGGACGGCAAACACTGAAATATTTGCGTTCAAAGATTAAAAATGCCACATTTTGCATGTTTCACTGTGCCCAAATATTTTCAACTCCATGTTCCAGCTTACTAATTGGAGTGTTGAATGCTAAAAATTGATGTCTAAGCTGTACTTTTAGAGTAGTTTAAGAAACTTTCAATTGAATTTCATTTTTGGGAAAAAAATTTTTTTCGTCACCCTATCGGGGGGCATAATTCGTCTGGAACCCCCCTAGACCGTTCTTTTTATTTCAGATTATTGTAGCGCTATATCTTCGCTACACGCCGGTGTGAAACAATGTGGGCTGCCGGACGGCAAACACTGAAATATTTGCGTTCAAAGATTAAAAATGCCACATTTTGCATGTTCCACTGGGGTACATAAATTTCCAATTTTTAATCTTTGAACGCAAATATTTCAGTGTTTGCCGTCCGGCAGCCCATATTGTTTTACACCGGCGTGTATGGGGACGAAAAGAAATTTTTTTTCCAAAAATGAAATTTAGTAAAAGATTCTTAAACTACTCAAAAAGTTACAAAAAAGCCCCGTTTGTTAGGTCTGAATTCCGATCAGCAAGTCAGAAATTCGATATCGAAATTTTGGTCCCATAGTTAAGCGGGCCGATTTTTAGAAGGCCATATCTCGAGCGTGGAGCGTCGAATCTGGAAATTCTTTGCGGTGGTTACATAACCTATCAAGACGTATTAGTCCTCCAACTTTGAGCGCTCCATGCCAAAGTTTCATTTTTGAGGTCTGAATACACAGACTCGATCGGTTCAGAGACTGGCTCTTAATACTCGGAAATAGAAACTCGGAATAACTCAGTATTTTGAAAACTCGGTTACGTAATCGAGGCTCGGTTTGAAAAATACCGAGTTTATCGAGTTTGTGTAAATTTTTCTAAAATAGCTTGTTAATTATATGCAAACGGTGATGATTGCGTGTAAAACAGTTCTTTTACTTATCTAGATGCTTCTCTACTGCTCTCCCACTTCACTATACGGCGGGATTCTATCGGAAGCCCTGTAATTATTCCTGAAAATCAAGTAACTACCGTAACGCGGTACCTGCTTACGGCCCTTGGTGAAAAAGGTGCCGAAAATTTTGTACTTGGACAGTACCCCCCACATCGTAATTACATATATATATATATTTACGCTTGTGCGTAGTATTGGGCTCAGGTTTAGAATGAGGATTTAATTTAAGCATTAGTTCATGCTCTAATCGAGCTTTAAACCTGTGGTTACGCTCAAGTTAAACAAATCAGCCACCATACCAAAGTGATATACTAATTGACGCAACTATGACGCATACCAGTCGGACGGTTAGATGAAACTACAGTATCTGTCTACTCAATAAATTCGCGTCGAAAACCGTAAACAAACAATTCAAGTGAACAGGGCTTCCGATAGATTCCCGCCGTATAGCAAAGCTTAACATTAGAAATCCGAGAAAATCGGATCAGTCCTTAACAGACAGCAACTGTTCTACTTTCCTGATCAAAAGTTATCGTTTGTTATCGTAAACGTTTCCGGTCTGACTAAACAACCTTTCACTGGGAACACTTGTGGCAGGTACAGAAAGATATTTTCGAGCCATCTGAGCTAGCACCGGGAATCGCACCGCGTTGACTCGCCAATACTTTAGTTTTACCCATACTTTAGTCTTTCGAATAATAATAGAGGCGCTAAGAACAACAAAGTGCAAAAAGAAAACAGGAAAGATTTAAGAGCCGGTTTATATAAGGGTTTATATACTCTTCCCGGACAAATCTCAACTTTTTGTCTCCGATTTGGCTAAAATTTTGTATTTTGGCATAATTTGACCTAAAAAGACATTTTATCACCTTTCCGGCCATTTTTGAGAGGTTCACTTTTTCGACCCTCTCACAGATTTTGAGTCATAACTCGGGACCAAATGACCATAAGAACTTGCGAGTTGCAGATTTAGAATCAGAACATTATTCTCTTTCAAATGATACCCTAATCGACTGCATTGCAGAGAAAAAATTTTTTTCGAACCCCTTCCGGGACCGATTTGACCCCCACACAGTCATGTTTCCAACTGTTTTATTTCATGGCAATGTAGCGCTATGTTTTTTCTTTCGATTAAAGAAAAAAAATCGAGAAAAAAAAGGGGGCCCAAATCGAGTTTTTGGGCCTTGAAAGTTGAAAATCAAAAAATTTTTCCTTATAATGGGTTGCACACTGTAAACAACACAACTTGGTCAGTTTTGAATCGATTTCGGAGATCTTTGGCACACGTATTGTACTGTTCATCTTGCACATAGCGCACAAACCTGGTCCCGGTTGCCGCTATTTAACACGAGTTTTATGCTTATTTTGTTTATTATTTTCAGTTTCGCAAACAATTTCTTGGTTTCATTTTATGTTTCCCATGATGGGCGTCCAAATTGTCTTCTTGAAAAGAATTAGAGCTTGGGCCTTGGGGCGACTTGAGCCTTATGACCAAAATTGTAGTCAACGTCGAGCTCCGGCCTGGGTGAATCCTAATCTGCGCTACGTTTGCTCTGAACACTAATTTGCGCAATGTCAAAAAATGAGCTTTTTCCCTGATTATGATGAAAATTAGATGACTACAGAATTCGATTCTTGAGTCCTTGGCGACTCCAATTATGCTTTCATAACGTGTCTAGGCCAAACCGATCTGGAGATATGGCTGGTCAAACATAAAAAAATCGTGAAAATGGCGTTTTTTTCAAAATTTCACAAAATAGAGGGGGAAACATAGGCAGACTGACGGATTTGGGTGAAACTTCCTGAATGGGGTATTCTTGACCGCCGGAATCGAATCTGACCCTTCCTGACCCTGAAAACCTCACCCTGATACCGTAATTCGGCTTCCAATAAGGGGTGGTACCGGAGAGTGCTGCATAGGGTACCCCTCCAGATAACGTACCCGGGGTACACTAACTGGCACTTAGTGCCGGATAGTGTACCCGGGGTACACTATTTGGAGACAGGTTTTATGTCATGGGTGTCAAAAATTTCCAACATTACGGTAGCTTTAAAGCAGGTCTAGATATATTTTTACTCATTTTCAACAGTTTTTACTCACACAAAAGTCACAAGAATGAAACTTTGACAAACCACTCTCATTTGCATAGCAAAAACAGATTCTCTGGATTGGAAAATTGCATTTTTGCTCAGGAATCGTGAAAACAAGCAGTTTAACATGACTTGGCTAAGTGCCAGTTAGTGTACCGGGTACACTAACAGGATCTCATTTTTGTTGAGGAAAATGCTAAGTGCTGGTTAGTGTACCCGGGTACCCAATGCAGCACTCTCCGGTACAGCTTCAAGAAAAACGGATTTGTACTGTAACACAAATTTTCCAAATTTGCATGTCAGAAGTAGCAGTGCTGTAATGGTAGACGTTTGCAAATACCTAACAAGTGATTGTTAGTGCTTATAATGGTATTGGACCATACATGGGCCGGGGGTAAGGGGCGTTTACCTCCTCAACGGCGCATACCCCCCTCAGCCGGCCATAGCCCCATCGCCCACCCCATAAAATTTTCGCTTATTTAAGGCAAAATAGGCGTTTTTTGGACTTTTTTGGGACCCTCCCCTCCCCTCCCGAAGTCTCCAGACCCCCTCCGGATTTTTCCGCCCATGTAGGTATTGGACTGCTCAATCTCATATTGCCACCTCACCTTGGGACCCGAATTACGGTATTAGAGTGAGGTTTTCAGGGTCGAGAAGTGTCAGAATCGATTCCGGCAGTTAAGAATACCCCATTCAGGAAGTTTCACCCAAATCCGTCAGTCTGCCTATGTTTCCCCCTCTATTTTGTGAAATTTTGAAAAAAACGCCATTTTCACGATTTTTTGATGTTTGACCAGCCATATCTCCAGATCGGTTTGGCCTAGACACGTCATGAAAGCATAATTGGAGTCGCCAAGGACTCAAGAATCGAATTCTGTAGTCATCTAATTTTCATCATAATCAGGGAAAAAGCTCATTTTTGACATTGCGCAAATTAGTGTTCAGAGCAAACGTAGCGCAGATTAGGATTCACCCAGGCCGGAGCTCGACATTGTCTACAAATTTGGTCATAAGGCTCAAGTCGCCTCGAGGCCTCCGAAAAAAGGTATTCGGAAAAAACCGCCAGGTCGCTTATTTTTTTGAACAAACTATAGTTTGCATATGTATGTATGTCAATAGTTCAGTCGAGATGATGAGTTTTACAGTCAACATCCCACAGCGGCCAGGATCAATAATGTTTATTTTAGTCTATTCACATGCACACCTGCGCAAAACGAGAGTAACAGAGTCTTAGCAGTCTCTGTAAATATTCGTTATAGTGCACAATTCAATTGATGCTTACTTCTTGTAAGTATCAAGTATGTAGAATGTTTATTCAATGCAAAAGTTTCCAACTATCCTTCGCTTAGGCATTGCTTGGGTTGGGCTGGCCCGATTTTCATCTCTAATTCTTTTCAAAAAGACAATTTGGACGCCCATCATGGGAAACATCAAATGAAACCAAGAAATTGTTTGCGAAATTGAAAATAATAAACAAAATAAGCATAAAACTCATGTTAAACAGCGGCAACCACGACCAGGTTTGTGCGCTATGTGCAAGATGAACAGTGCAATACGTGTGCCAAAGATTTCCAAAATCGATTCAAAACTGACAAAGTTGTGTTGTTTTCAGTGTGCAATCCATTATAAGGAAAATCTTTTTGATTTTCAACTTTCAAGGCCCAAAAACTCGATTTGGGCCCCCTTTTTTTTCTCGATTTTTTTTCTTTAATCGAAAGCAAAAACATAGCGCTACATTGCCATGAAATAAAACAGTTGGAAACATGACTGTGTGGGGGTCAAATCGGTCCCGGAAGGGGTTCGAAAAAAATTTTTTCTCTGTAATGCAGTCGAGTAGGGTATCATTTTAAAGAGAATAATGTTCTGATTCTAAATCTGCAATTCGCAAGTTCCTACGATCATTTGGTCCCGAGTTATGACTCAAAATCTGTGAGAGGGTCGAAAAAGTGACCCTCTCAAAAATGGCCGGAAAGGTGATAAAATGTCTTTTTAGGTCAAATTATACCAAAATACAAAATTTTAGCCAAATCGGAGACAAAAAGTTGAGATTTGTCCGGAGGTTAAGGAGCAAAAGTCGATTCCTAGAGAAACCGGCTCTTAAAATGAATAGTAAGCAATGAAAATCATTGCTATTTGCAGTAGTCGTTACGGTTCTCAGCAAGACTCGATAAACTCGGAAAATTCGGTATTTCCAACTCGTTTACATCACTACCTGTGGCCACTGGTAGGGGCAGACATGGGCAAAAGTGGCCTGAGGGGTTGACCCTCTTTCAGGCTCTGACCCACCCCTCCACTCAGCCAACCTCTACCCCCCTCAGGAATTTTTTGGAAGAATTTTGTATAGAAAATTGTGATAAAAATATGCTTGGATTAGGTGTAATGAGCTCAGAATTGCTTTTTTAACTTATTTTAATGAAAAATAAGCAAAAAACCTTGATTTTAGCCAAAAATCGGACTTTTTGGCTTACCACCCCATCAGCCCCCTTAGGAATTATAATTCTACCCCATCAGCCGAAATGCTAGCCCGTGTCTGGGTAGGGGTACCGTATGGTGCCAGTACCATACCATAACAGTGCTACTACCTGAGGTACCGCCACCATAATGGTGCCAGTTGAGTACCATAAACAGCGTTAAGTACCAGCCTGTCATAATTAATTAGTTTCTCTTATTCTGTCTAATGTTTCCTTCTTTTCTCTACCACAAACGGGTTACACCCCTAGGTACGCTACTGCCCCTACCCGAGGTGCCGTTGCCAACCATCCATATAAGGCGTTAAGTGCCTGACTGTAATTTACCGTGCTAATCCTAAAATAGTAGACAGTGTTGCAGGACAGTGATGGAACTAAACGGCGAATCTATGAAGCATTTGGGCACGTTCGGCTCGCTGTTTGTCTCAGTGGAGCGGTTCATTCTGGTCTTTTTCGGGTCTGCCTTCCTCGGAGTGGCCGCAGGACTCACCTCCGCTCTGGTGCCTAAACGGTGGTTCTGCTGACAGTCTTTTTGGCTCTTTTAGCTGCTCAAGCATGTGGACCTGCGGAAAACGCCGTCGTTGGAATTTGGAATCATGTTGATTTTCGCCTACTTGCCTTACGGGTTGGCAGAGGGACTCCATCTCTCTGGTAGCTCTTTCTCTACTCACTGTTGTACAGTAACTTGGCTGTAGTACAGTCTATTGTACTGTAAGGACCACCATACAGACAAGTCATGGCTATTTTACGCTGTGCCGTGTGTCACGGCGGCCCGGCATCTGCGAGAGCGGTTGTTTGAGGGTTTTGAAACCGGTCGAAGCGACTGGAAGTAGTCGACATAAACCCGAGGTCCCCGGAAAAAGTCCAACAACTCCTATTTTGCCTTAAATGAGCGAAACTTTTCTCCCTCCGAGAAGGGGGGTCGGGGAGGGGGTATGGCCGGCCTAGGCGGTATACCTCCTTACCCTCCGGCCCAATGTGTGCCGGTACCTTTATGGTACCACCACAGTGTCTGAACGTGGGGTACCATGCACAGTATGGCGCCAGAACCTAACCGCTGATATCATATATGGTAGGGATGCAAATGGTATAAAAAATACCAAATATCAAATACCAAATAGTGAATGGTATTTTCTGAACCAAATAATACCAAATAAAACCAAATACTTTTCATTTAAAATAGGTCATAAGCAATCTGAGCTAATCCAAAAGATTATCTCTCTGATTTCGTGACCCAAATCAAACTTTACCACGTTCAGATAACCCCTGCACTACTAAAAACGGAATTTTAACAAGCTCTATAACGTGCTGAATCTTATGTGCGAATGTCTGTTAGTTGAGGCTAGTCAAATATGGATTTTTATTCAGTCACACAAAGAAGCATCTCCGATGTACACGGCCCAGGGTAAGAAGTTCGGACAAAAGTGGAACATTTAGTTCTTACATAAATTTTAAGAGTCAGTCTCTGAACTGATCGAGTCTCCTTTGGGCATAAGGCAATAAGGCAAAAGTGCATCTAGGGGGGGTTCCAGTAGAGCTGGGGGGCTCCAATGGGGGGCGAAAAAATTTTTTTTCATCGAAAACAATTTTGGACTGAAAATTCTTAATCTACTCGAAAAGTTAGCTAAAAGCCCCAATTTTTAGGTCTCAGTTACGATTTAAAGGCTAGGAATCGTTTGCGACATTTCCGAGCACAGTGAAAGTTGGCGATTTTTCCAGGTTTTGGACATTCAAAGTGAATTTTCTCAAAAACCTACCTCTCAAATCTTGAATATTTTACACCAAAATGTAGGTCCTGAATAGCGCTACGAAATTCTAAAATAAAAAAGTGCATCTAGGGGGGTTCCAGTAGAGCTGGGGGGCTCCAAAGGGGGGCGAAAAAATTTTTTTTCATCGAAAACAATTTTGGACTGAAAATTCTTAATCTACTCGAAAAGTTAGCTAAAAGCCCCAATTTTTTGGTCTCAGATACGATTTAAAGGCTAGGAATCGTTTGCGACATTTCCGAGCACAGTGAAAGTTGGCGATTTTTCCAGGTTTTGGACATTAAAAGTGAATTTTCTCAAAAACCTACCTCTCAAATCTTGAATATTTTACACCAAAATGTAGGTCCTGAATAGCGCTACGAAATTCTAAAATAAAAAAGTGCATCTAGGGGGGGTTCCAGTCGAGCAGGGGGGCTCCAAAGGGGGCGAAAAAAATTTTTTTCATCGAAAACAATTTTGGACTGAAGATTCTTAATCTACTCGAAAAGTTACGTAAAAGCCCCAATTTTTAAGTCCCAACCCTTGTCAGTAAGAAAGAAATTCAAGTTGGAAATTTTCGTCCCATAGTTAAGCAAGCCGATTTTCGCGGGCTTATATCTCGAGCGTGGAGCGTCGAATTGGGAATTCCTCAGCAGCAGTTGAATAACTCATCAAGTAGTATTAGTGTGCCAACTTACAGCCGTCTACGCCAAACTTTCAATTTTGGGTCTGAATAGGGCAAAGGGCCAAGACTCGATCGATTCAGACACTGACTCTTAAGAATCTACAGTCCAATTTTGTTTTGGAAGAAAAAAATTTTTTTTCGACCTCTTTGGTGGGCCATAACTCGGCTGCAACCCCCCCTAGAGGCGCTTTTTTATTTCATAACTTTGTAGTGCTTTTTATAAGCTTTATTTTGGTATAGAATATGGTACAATCCAGTGAAAATTGGCCTCAAATGTCACGAACTCGAAAAACTCGCATGTTTCACTATAGACATAATTTTCCATTTCGAATTTTCGAATTTCTGACTTAATGAACGGCGTTGAGCTGTGAAAATTTGGGTTTCCAGAGTACTTTCAGTGTGCTTTCGGAATATTTAGTGGATTTAGAATTTCGAGGAAAAAAATTTTTTTTCGACCTCTTTGGCGGGCCATAACTCGGCTGGAATCCCTCCTAGAGGCGCTTTTTTATTTCATAACTTTGTAGCGCTTTTTATTAGGTTCATTTTTTGTTTAAAATATTGTAAGATTGCTCGTGGCCAATCCAGTTAAAATTGGCCTCATAGGTTACAAACTCGAAAAATTCCCTAATTTGGAAGACCAGATTTTTATGAGTTCTCAACATTTGAGGCCAATTTTCACTGGATTGGCTACCAGCAATCGTACCATATTCTATACCAAAATGGAGCTTATAAAAAGCGCTACAAAATTATCAAGTAAAAAAGCGCCTCTAGTGGGGTTCCAGCCGAGTTATGGCCCGCCAGAGGTCGAAAAAAATTTTTTTCCTCGAAATTCTAAATCCACTAAATACTCCGAAAGCACACTGAAAGTACTCTGGAAACCCAAATTTTCACAGCTCAACTCCGTTCATTAAGTCAGAAATTCGATTTGGAAAATTATGTCTATAGTGAAACATGCGAATTTTTCGAGTTCGTGACATTTGAGGCCAATTTTCACTGGATTGGCCACCAGCAATCGTAACATATTCTATACAAAAATGAAGCTTATAAAAAGCGCTACAAAGTTATGAAATAAAAAAGCGCCTCTAGGGGGGGGTTGCAGCCGAGTTATGGCCCACCAAAGAGGGCGAAAAAAATTTTTTTTCTTCCAAAACAAAATTGGACTGCAGATTCTTAAAGTACTCCAAAAGTTACGCAAAAACCCAAATTTTTATCTTCAAACTCCAGCTGGTAGGTTAGAAATTCGAGTTTGAAATTTTGGTCCCATAGTTAAGCAGGCCGATTTTCAGAAGGCTGTATCTCGTGATTGGAGCGTCAAATCCACTAATCCTTTGGGGCCGAAGGACAACTCATAAGTATGTATTAGTGTACCAACTTACAGCTCTCTAGCCTAAAGTTTCAATTTTGGGGTCTGAATACTGAGACTCGATCGGTTCAGAGACCGACTCTTAAGAATTTTGTGCTCAGATCACAGCTATAAACAGTTCTAATCCATTTTGTTACTGTTTTAAGCGAGAAAATAAAGAGAAAAATGAGCTCAAATGTTGTAAAACATACCACGATCGCAAAATAAGCTGAATTATTAGCTGAAAGTCCAAGTAATTCTGTTATTTATTAAACTATTTGTTATTATCCGGTATTATTTGGTATACAAAAATGCCAAATACCAAATAATTCCATTTCTCAAATAATACTGGATACCATTTGCATCCCTACCATATATGGTGTTAAGCGTCTGACTCTCATGCTCTTCTGTTCAATTCAGGCATAATGGCAATTCTGTTCTGCGGAATTTGCATGTCGCATTACACTCACTACAACCTGTCTCCAATGACTCAAATCACCATGCAGCAGACGTTCAGGACGCTGGCTTTCGTCGCTGGTATACTGTAGTTTGTCTAGAGGTTAGGTGAAGTGGTGTGAAAAAGAGCTTTCTTTAGAGACGTGTGTGTTCGCTTATTTGGGCATGGCCATGTTCACTTACCCGCTCGAGTACAAGCCAGTCCTTATTATTTGGGCCATTGTGAGTTGTTGTTGCCTTAAAAAGCTTACTGAGTTTTTATTGGACTGAGCTAAAATTACAGGTGTTGTGTCTGGTGGGGCGTGCCGTCAACATTTTCCCCTTGTCGGCGTTGGTCAACTTGTTCAGAGAGCACAGAATCACACAGCAGATGCAGTTTGTCATGTGGTTCAGTGGTAATTTTTTCTTTCTACAGACAGGAAAATAGCTACAAACGCTCACCACTGTAAGACCGATTCACTTCATGAAGGGCTCAAATTGTTCACCAATTAGTGCCGTTTTTCCTAACCAAGGCGGAATCCTTAACTCCAACCAGAACTCAAAACACAGGGCAAAACGTAAAAATCACCATTTTAACTGCTAGCGTAGCGTTTCTGGAAGACAACGTTCCCCTATTTGGGATGGATGAGGTGGCAGACAGCGCGCGAATTCAAATTAACGTTTTTATGTTGTTGTAAATTTATTATTATTATTATTTATTAGTACCGGTACAGGTACTAATGCCAACATGGGGGTATCATGGCAGCACCAAACCAAGGTAGCCGAACGTGGGGGTACCACCTAGGGTGGTTGCACCATATAAAGTGACCTTACCATAATATATGGCGGCACTACCCTAGGTACGAGTACCTTTTTTACTGACACCTTATACAGTCAGGCACTTAACGCTGTTATATGGTACCGGAACCGAGGGTAGTGGTACCATATGGTACCCCACGTTTGGGGCCTGTGGTGGTACCATATAAGGTACCCCTACCTTCGCATTGTTACCGGTACCGGTACCATATGGTACCATTCTGTTCAGATTTCGTACCATATATGGTAGTGGTACCGGCACAATATGGTACCGGCACCCATGGCCATGGGCAGGGGTACCATATGTGGTGACGGTACAACATATGGTGGCGGCACCATATAATGGTACCACCACAGTCGACGAACGTGGGGCACCATGGTACCACTACCCTAGGTACCGGTACCATATATGGTACCGGCACCTTATACTGTATGGTGCGGTACCATAAACGGCGTTAAGTGCCTAACTGTTATAATGGTGCCAGTAGCAAAACAACTGTGTGAGGTGTGAGGCGAAGGTGTGTATCCATAGTTGTTCATAGGTCTGCGCGGTGCAGTGGCCTTCGCACTGTCCCTTCACATGGAATTCCAGAGCGCTCAAACTCGACGCGTTGTAATCGCCACCACTCTGTGTGTGGTCTTGTTCACTACGATGGCGCTGGGCGGCGCCACAATGCCTCTAATGAAGGTTACTCCAACTAATTAGAGTAATTAATCAATTAACTAATTAATCACTTTCAGCTACTCAGCGACTGGCAGAGCGGTCGGAAGACACCGGCCGTCGAAAGTCAAGAAAGAAGAAAGAAGCGCCGTACCAAGCGCCGAAAGCGACGCGGCGCCCGACGCAAACAATCGGCGGCGCCGAAACGGCCCGGTTGGTCGCTGAGCAAAACGGAGGAAATGGTTAGAACTTCTCTTTTTACTTGTCTCTCCTACCAGACTGAAATCTTTGACAGAACCCAGTATTGGAGCCGGACTATTCCTACTCTGAGTACACAGAGACTGACGAGGGTCCTTCCGGTCGACGCGAGAACGCCGAGCGCAACTCGGCCGTTTCGGCACTTTCAGCTCACTTTAAGGGGTTGGCTCAAGTGGACGTAGTCTATATGAGGCCGTTTTTCGTCAGGAAATTTACTCAGCAGGTACGTTGTGTTAAGTTTTTGTCCTTTCGGACTACGAATAGAGCAGGAAGAGACAGAAGCCTCCTTAACAACAACCCTCCCCTTTTGCTGTCGGTGTGTGCAAGACAGCTAAGGTTTGGTTGCCATTTATCTACTTGCCATTGCTGACTTTCGATGGCCTGGGTTGGGCTTTTGTCCACTTCCCATCGCCTGGACAGGTTTCCAACCCACAAACAACCGCTAGGGATGAAGCGGTCAGGAGACACTAAATGACGACATATTTTCAACAATACATACCATATTTGTTGGTAGGGATACAATACATGGTACCGGCTGACTTGGGTTAGCATTTCGGCAGGCCTGGTAGTAAATTTTCAATTCATAAGGGGTGCGGTAAACCATGAAGTCCGATTTTTTTACTAAAATCAAGCTTTTTCGGTTATATTTGGTTAAAATAGACTACTGAGAGAGAGCTGATTTACACCAAATCTAGACTTACTTTTGCCATGCCTTTCTATACAAATCGTTCCAATCATACATGTAACAAACAGGTCATGCGCCGAAGGGTCAGGGGAGTTGGGGTGGGGGTCTGGTTTTCTGAGCCCAAATTCTAGGGAGGGGGTTGGGCACTCAAAAACGCTCAAAATCGAAAAATAATCGCAATTTATAAATTGCTAAAAGGCGCAGTTTTACAGGCGAGTTTAGCAATTTTTGTGTCTGAAATTCTAAAAAAAATAGCAAAAGTTTGCTAAAAAAATAACTTACCAGAAAAATCGTCGCGGGGAGGTCCCGATCGGGGGGGGGGGCTGGCGTAAGCGTATGGGGGCAAGCCCTGTTATGTATGCTTTCGATAAGATTCTTGAGGGCGAGCTGCTGGTTGGTCAAAGCCGAAAAGGGGCAACCCCTCGGCCGCTTTACTCATGTCTCTGGTAGCGGTAGCTAGGCACTATCATGAGGTACGAAATCTGAACAGAGTGGTACCATATATGGTACCGGTACCGGTACCAATGCGAAGGCAGGGGTACCATATATGGTACCAGCACAGGTCCCGAACGTGGAGGTACCATGTATGGTACCACTACCCTAGGTACCACCGATATATGGTGTCGGTACCATAAACGGCGTTAAGTGCCTGACTGATATATACAGGGTGCGTCAAAAAAAAACAACCCAGCAGATTTTTTGCTGTAGCAACCGCAAATCTCAACCGATTTGAATGAATCCTGCTTTAAATGAAAGATAAACAAATTCTTGAACGGTTGGTGTAGCTTTTATTAAGATGCGTTGCTTAGTTCCTGAGATAATTGCTTTAAAAATCAAAACAGAGATTTTGGCAGTGAACAACAGAGATTAAAAGTAAAACAACCCAGCAGACTTTTTACTGTAGCAGCCGCAAATCTCAACCGATTTCAGTGAGTCCTATTTTATATGAAAGATAAATTAATTCTTGAAAGATTGGTGAAGCTTTTATTAAGATATGATGCTTAGTTCCTGAGATATTTGCACTCAAAGTCAAAACAGATTTTGGCAATGAACAAGAGCGATTTTTATTATTCTGTTGCACTTCATAATAAAACCGATTCCTACTGCTCAGGGCTAACGTAACGAGGTTTTTCTGGTGCCACACATGCTTGGTTACTTCATTTGTAAAAGTCTTGTTGCCCCTCAGCAGTAGGAATCCGTTTTGTTGTGAAGTGCAACGGAATCGCTCTTGTTCACTGCCAAAATCTCTGTTTTGAGTTTGAAGGAAAATATCTCAGGAACTAAGCATCGTATCTTAATAGGGCCTTCACCAGTCTTTCAAGAATTTATTCGTCTTTCATTTAAAGCAGGATTCATTCAAATCGGTTGAGATTTGCGTTGCTACAGCAAAAACTCTGCTGGGTTGTTTTTTTTTGACACACCCTCATACATGGGCCGGAAAAATGGGGTGGGGGGGTCAAAATTTTCAATTTGGGGGGTGGGTGTTCCGTCAAAATTTTCCGCGGCGCGGGGTCGAAGGCCGGTTGGGGGGGGTCAAAACCAAAAAATGTCTGCGAACGCTTTCTAGGTTGTTTTGGTACAATTTTCTGCCATTATATGAACAAAAATAACATTTCACACTATTTTATGACGGTATATGACACAAATCAGCAATTTGGACAAATTCATGTCATTACAAAAGCTGCCAGAGTCGAATTTGTTTTGAAATTTGTGTTTGTATGTGCAGTTTTTTGGTGTAGTAAAGCTGGCCTGCACCATTATTTCCACAACCACTGCACAGGGTGGGTGGGGTCGGCTGCACGCCATTTTGGGTGGGTGGGTGGGGGGGGGGGTCCGGGGGGGTCGAGCCTAAGTTGGGGGGTTGGGCAAACCCCCCCCCCCCCCCCCCCCCCCGGCCCATGTATGCACACCCTGTACCTATATGCACCAGTCCAATACCATAAAGGGCGTTAAGTGTCTGAGTAGTTCTAATTAAGGAGAAGAAAGAGAGCACTCTCAAGCTGACCGATCTGGCTCTGAAATGGTACGAGGACGTCGACCAGCAGTCAGAATCTGAATTGGAGCCCGGTAATTTGGCCTCGAATAACGTGGGCACGCCGAAGCTGCATCGGCCCGAGTCGCAAACTCTAAATTCTGCTGGTCACTCTGAGGCTAGAGTAGCTTTCAACGAGGTTGACCTGTCCAGCAGCGATCAGCACAGTGACCGGGCACTGATTTAGCTGGTTGTCTGACAAATCTCTTCGATTTGGTTCCATTTCTTCTGTCTTTCGTGCAGGTTGTACTAGTGAGTAGTGTTGTTGGATGTAGTGGACCTGTTGCCAGTGCGGGTGGTGTTGGGGGCCTTGTGTCTGTGATTATCGTGTGCTGTGTGTGCATTCTCCGTTTCATAAATGGCGTTTGATGCACTGGGCCGTAGTTACAGCAAATAGATTGACTATTATTATTTGCCGATGACAGACAGTCAGTGAAATAACAACATACAGTATGTATATATGTGTTGGTATTTCCCTGACTGCAATATTCTGCTGTTACTAGCAGCCGTTTGGCTTCTAAGTGGAAGCTCCAAAATTAGTATTGCGTATGGGGACACAAAACCCTCAATACCCAATACTGGAAAACGCTCAAATCAAATCAAATCAATATACTCCAGAACTAACAAACAATCAGACCGATACATAATTGAATCAGATGTGATGATATACGTACACAATCAATTACACGCGCAGATATAGGGGGCGTGCAACAATTACGTAATGGATTTTTTGCCCATTTTCAACCTCCCTGATAACCGCTCCTATTAATATTTGACTCCCTCTCGCAATAATTTGGCTACCCCCAGAAATTTCAATTTTTTTAGAGCTGGAGCCAAAATTTTTGCGCTCAATTCCGTATAAAATTACGTTATATACAGAAATTCATGAGCTAGAACTACATGTACATATATAGTCTTCGTTTTACATAGAAGCCGTCATTGAAACCAAAGTGTGTTATCATGGATTTTAGCGCTGCTGTCGTATCACTTTAGGGGCCGTCCATAAACTACGACGTTCAGAGAGGGGGGGTGGGGGTACCCCGAAAAACGTCGCAGAACGTTGGAGGGGGGGTGGGGGGTTGAGGCAAAACGTTGACGTATTTTTGGCCTTTTTTTGGTAAGGTTTGACGATTGCAGAATAAGCAATGCAGAGAAAGTCAAACGTTTTTTGACACATTTTTGTAGTTGTACAACATACAGTATGTTAGCGTGATTTGTACAGGGTGTGCAAAAAAACAACCCAGCAGATTTTTTACTGTAGCAACCGTAAATCCCAACCGATTTGAATAAATCTTTTTTGAATGAAAGACAAATAAATTATCGATTGGTAGAGTTTTCGTTAAGATGCTTCTCGAGGTTCTCGAGGTATTTGCCCTCAAATTTGAAACACTGATTTTGGCAACGAACAAGAGTGATTAAAACAACCCAGCAGATTTTTTACTGTGGCAACCGCAAATCTCAACCGATTTGAATGACTCTTTTTTAACTGAAAGTTAAATAAATTCTTGAGAGATTGGTGAAACTAACTGGTAAATACGTATGTGCACAGGCATAAATTTTTCTATTATTCATTTGTGATTACGCAGTCAGAAAAGCAGCTTCAGATTTTGAACGAAAATTCGAAAATTTTATTTCGGGGGGGGGGGGGGGGGGTCCACCTCCCAAACGTCGTAATTTTTATGGGGGGTGATGATGAAAACGTCGGTAAACGTCGGAGGGGGGGGTGGGGGTGCAAAATTTTGAATTTTTATGGACGGCCCCTACTGATGAGTGATGATCGATAGTCATAAAAGATTGAGGCGATAAGTGCTATACCCTTATAAACTCTTAGTAAATAAGATCTTTAAGGTCAACTCACTGTTGACATTTAGCATTTGAAAACTTGAAAAGCCCTGACTTAAACGGTAGCTGCCCTCTAATCTACACGTTCATCTCAGTGAAATTGAGAAAATGTAAGCCAGTGGCTTCAAATCGGGGCTACATGTACATGTACTGTACATGAAAACAAATAAAATTATGGCCACTTCACTGATTTCTGCACTTTAAAAAATTTATGTAATGAAGTCACCAAATCTTTTAATTGGTGCAACATGAAATATTCAGAGGTCCCCAAACAGATCACAATAGCAATAGCAAGTTGTTTCATGTTGTAGGCATTTATTTACGGCACAAAAGTTACAGTATGTCGAGTGAGATACAAGCGCAAAATGATTTAAACCAGACCAGCCAGTTCAGTTCCATATTTATTCATTGTTTATTAGCACAATGCAGTCACTTATTCTTTGGTGTTCTGCGTGTAGTTGGTGGTCTCATCAATGGACATCGCTCTGCGAACTATAATCACAGAAGGAGACACTGTCAACCGTTCCAAGGTGGGGTTAGAACCTTGAGAGTACTGAGAAATGAGAACAGCCCTTGACGGCTCTTCCAATGGTGTCATATTGTAATGACTGGGAATGGACTCACTGATGGTTCCCAATGGATGCGACCGGCGGCTGTTTTGAATTTCGTAGCTTTGGCTCCGTTCCTACAAAGCACAGCTCAACTTAGTCTGTAAAACTTTCATTAGGCCGTTTTGTTGCACAACTGGAAGTGAGAAAATTTAATCCAACTTATGGCCACCATTTTGTCTGGGGTTACTAGCACCTACAGGACGAAATGGATGGATCCTAAACAGTCCTTCTTGCAGTCTGGTTTGCTCGGTTTGTTCCGGTTTCCTCCTTTCCGTTTTCCTCCTTTCCGGTTTCCTCCTTTCCGTTTTCCTCCTTTCCGGTTTCCTCCCCTCATATTCCGGTTTCCTCCCTTTTAAAATTTTAGCATACTTTGGTGAGCTTTGATCGGTATTTTTCCCGCCAGCTACTTTTGCGTCATTTAAAAATTAAATGTCGGGAATGAGAGTTAGAAATTTGAACCAGGTGTAATTGGGTAAGTGTGACCTGCAAAATGTATGTATGACTGGAGCAAGTCTTGCATAGAGCCGACTAAATTCGGGGTCCGGACTCCGTTGCCCTCTCATGGTTGCGTAATTATGATCAATTAAATATCAAGAGACAAGCGATTAGCCCGAGGCAACTGCTGTTATGCTAACAAACAATCGGTAATTATGTGGATGCACCCTTGTCACTTGATAGAGGGTCATACTACCATTTTGTCAGTACCAGTCTACCATTAGTCCTTTTGTCTCTAAATGTCATAGAGATGTGCATAGACATTATTCGCTGTGTGCGCACGATATGTGCTGTGTTTAAACTGACTCTTTGGTACGAACGTACCAAGGCACGTACTGTAGGTCACGCAAATTATAGACCAGATAACGCCACTCTAGATAATAGAATTTCTACTCGATGTGAGCGAATTCTGAGATTTTATCGTACTGTATAGTATATAACGTACTTGTTGCACATGTACAATGACCTTTCGGTAGAATAAACTGTATGTACTGTATGTGTTGTGATTGTGGCTCTGATCGGGGCCACTTGTTATGTTAATGTTATAAGCTAATTACCAATAAAATATAATGGAGATGTGCAAAATTCGGCCTGGCCCACCTAGTGCAGCCGGTCTAAAATTAAGTTAGCCCGGCCCACAAGCATCTCTGGCCCGACCCGGCTGGCATGGAAATTGGGCCCACTTTTAGAAAAGCTGTCAAAGTCATAATTAAAATGATCAAATCACAAAATGCAACTTTGCCCTCATCCGCCCTGGTTCGCCGCGACCTCAAAAATCGAGAGCGGACCACATCTCTATGTAATGTCATGGCTGAGCTAGCGACATTTCCAAAGTAAACATGGCAAAAGAGCAGTGTTCTATAGCGGTAATCAATTGTACCACATGTAGCTTACACCTTCCCATTTACGAATGTGTGTAATAATGTAATAAAATATTTCAACTACATAAAAATAGCCCTAAAATGACGCTAAACTTGCTTACTGCAATAATTATGGTTAAAAACTCACCAAATTATGCTAAAATTTTAAAAAGGAGGAAACCGGAATATGAGGGGAGGAAACCGGAAAGGAGGAAAACGGAAAAGAGGAAACCGGAAAGGAGGAAACCGGAACACGCCGGTTTGCTCTACCTTGATCGATAGACTGTCCAGCACACTATTGACACTTGACTGTGTTTCATTGCGCTTCAGCGTCGATCTTCTCAGCTTCAGCTTAATCGATGCTTCACTCTCATTTGACTCCACACTAGCCGCAGCTCTCAAGCGAGGCCTGTCCAGTTTGACACTCCAGGACTGATCATCGGATACTTGCTCCTCCTCTTGATCGCCAGATGTTTTAGTCAAAGGAGTTGCCGGCTGCACTACCAACACTGCAGCAGGTGAAGCGCTCTGCTCGCTCTGGCCATCCGGTGATTCCACCTGCAGTTGATCTAGCTGAGTGAGCTGCTAGGTAGAGAGAGAGAGTGATTGACTAACCTCCACACTGAAGGAGACCTTGGTGCCAGTTTCTCTGCTCTTCACCGTGTCAAACGTCTCCCTTGACTGTGTGGATGTGCGCGAACTGCGCTGGCTCAGCAGACTTCTCGAAGGAAAGGCATTGAACTGCCGAACCGAACTGCCTGGTGTCGATGTGGCACTGATGCGGTAGGTGAGAAGCTGCTTCTCAGTCCTCGGCACTCCTGCTGAGGTGTCCAGTGGCTCAATGGACACTCTGAGACCTGGTGGGGAGCAACTACCACCCTTTGGGGCCATCCGACTGAAGGCTGACAGATTGGCTGTGGTGCAGCTTCCTCCAATAGACGCGTTTGAGTTGAGCGCGTTGGTGTTGCTTGTCGAGCGCTTTTGCATGAAGCTGTCCAGATACCAGTGAGCTGCTGGGATCAGTGAGAGAAGGATTAAGAAAGCACAGTTGGCTCCAGCAGAAAGGTAGATTTGGTGGTTCAACTGGGCCTAAAAACTAAGAAAGACACACTAGAAGATTTATGATCAAATTTGCTGTAAAGCTGACCTGTTGCAGACAGGCAGTGACTGCAGCGAAAACAAGAGTGAGACAGAGAAGCAAAACGCTGCGAGTTAACTCAATCACCACTTGAGTTCTTCGTTTAGTGATTCTTCTCTGTATCAGAGAGTTGCTGGCGTTCCCCGCTCCAATCACATTGCACCCAGTCCGCACAGACAATTTGCTGACTTCCACACCCAGCACCGAACTCAGTCGCTTCTTGCTGCCCAATATAACTTTCATGTAACAGCCTACTGCAGCCACCAAAAGCGCTACATAGACTAGCCGCTCTGTAAGCCAAAAATCAGCGTTAGTCTCCAATTCCGGACAAGCAAAACCGAGGATGTGTAGAGACAATCGCAAAGGACAGATGAATTGGTTGGCAAGGCTGGCTAGTAGAGTTAGCAGAAACCAGGAAATAATCAGAAAAATCGTCTGCTTCAAGCGATTATCAAACCTGCTCCGCCAGACCATAGAGTAGTTTTGGCAAAACAGTCGGTACACTGCCAAATGGAAAAAGTGAAGAACTAATGAGTAGAGTCCAAATCGATGTAGCCAGCCCCCCACTTCGCTTAGGGATCTGGGCGCCATTTCTAGCAGCATCAGGGGCGCTACACCTAGCATTATGAAGGCGGCGTTAAATAGAATGCAGATCCAGAAGGAAAATAGAACGAATGTAGGCAAGAGTAGACAAGAGTTGCTTTTGTCGGGTCTTCTTTTTTGAAAAATACTGTGACAAAAACCGGCCGAATTAGCGAAAATAGCCAAAATCGAAAGCAGCAAGTAAACAAGGCCTAACATTTCATCTAGCTAGTAAAGCTGACCATGTAAGCAAGCGGCTTTTAAATCGGCGGTGGTCACGCGGATTAGAGGTGATATTTGAAAAAGCCCCCGCTGTGATTGGCTTTTAGTTAATTAGTTTCTGTTGTAGCAACAGATGTGTAGTACGAAAGTTTATCAGCGCACTAACATTTTTTCCCTCGCCGTAGAATGAATTTTATATGAAATGACTAAGCTACTATTACACAGCCTAATTTAGGCCAGATACATTTTAACTGTTACGAAATCAGCCGTTTGAGACCAACACTGACCTGTTTGTTCGCCTCTGTACGCTCTAAACAGATTTGTGTTCGCTGGACTGGGCTGATTTCGAAAATAAGGTTTTTATTTGTGTTTAGCAGGCACATCGATACGACTCTTGGCTTCGGGAACGTAGACCATGCTTAGTTTTCGGTCCAAACAGATAGTACGCACCAATGCACTGGTCACTTCGTAAGGATCACAGTTTGAAGATGGTCTGCGGTCTTCCATGTAACCCTAGAATGCGTTCATCTTTCAATCTATACAGGTATTTCAATAAAAAACCGGAATTAACTTCCAGTTTTAGTTTGAGCAGACCGATCATACAGCTTTCGGTCTGAAAATTGAAATAGGAGGCGCTGTGCCGATCGATCGGTTTATGGTCGGCCAAAAACCAACCACTGAGTTGGGTACTGTATCAATCTAAAGTGAACAAGTTCAGACACTGCAATTTCTCTCTGTTTTAGCTTTTGAACGATTTATCATGGCTTTTTTTCTCAAATTCGAAATGGAAAGTGTCGGCTACAGTTTGGAGAAAGCTCAGCGTGACTTCAGTAACCATTTATTCAAGAGACATTCTCTCCACTCATGTGAAGAAAGTTTGAAAAAGTTGTACCCACTAGTAGACTTAGGGTTTGCTTTGTGTATCTTCAACAAGTACTGTATAGTCTTCAACTCTTGAGTTATGGTTACTGGAGGTACCCTGAGCTTTATTCAAATGCAGCATACAAATTTCATTTCGAATTTGAGGGAAATCATGATTAGAACATGAAAAACTCAAAAATATAAGGAAATGGCAGTCTGCTGAACTTGTTCTGTTTAAACTGTTACAGTACCCAACTCAGTGGTTTATTTTTGACTGACGACCAACCAATCGATCGGCCATAACGCACTCTTTCAGGTGAGACCAAAAGCTAGAATATCGGTCTGCTTAAACTAAAGCTAAAAGTGAATTCCAGTTTTCTTGACAACCTGTGCATGTACTGTACACGTAAACAGGCTGCGTACCCCACAACTATAGCCAGCCCCCAGCCCCAACATATTCGAGGCTAAAAATCGATAAACGGAAAACCAACTACAACTACATAAGTCAATAGTAGGACAGGATCACCCAAAAACTCACACAGCCGTCCTCTGCGCACTGTCTGGGAATTCTAATTGACGCGGCGCGACTGGCCACGCCCGCCGAGAACTCGCCAATAGCAGCTGTTTCGTGCAACCCGGTCAATCGGCGCTCGTTGTCCTTGCCTCCTTGTGGATCGTAATAGGCAATGTGTTCGTGGTGCACCTTTGACAGTTTCTCGATGGCCTCTTCCATTGCTCTAAAATTTGAATAGAACGGTGCGCCGGCCCGGCTTTAGCGTACTTGATGCCTCCCGGCTCTCTCATAGCTTCGGTGGAGAAATTGGTGTGACAGCCGGCGCCGTTCCAGTCTCCGGGTATGGGTTTAGGGTCGAAGGAGGCCACGACGCCGAACTCCTCGGACACTCGATGCAGAAGATAGCGAGACGTCCACAACTGGTCACCCATGTCGATGCCCTCGCAAGGGCCGACTTGGAATTCCCACTGAAATCAGTGACTTGATGTGTCAGTTTTCACTAAATGCTGCAGGGGCGCAGTGTAAAATTTTGAAGAAGCCTAGTTGGTCGCTGCACAGCCAATTTGAAAATTTAGCCTTTGAAAAAAGCACAGTTTTAGTATATACAGGGTCCGGCAAAAAAAACAATCTAGCAGATTTTTCGCTGTAGCAACAGCAAATCTCAACCGATTTGAATGAATCCTTTTTTAAATGAAAGATAAATAAATCCTTAAAAGACTGCTGGAATTTTCATTAATGTACTTTCCTTAGTTCCTGAGATATTGGCTCTCAAAATCAAAACAGTGATTTTGGCAGTGAACAAGAGGGATTTTTTTATAGTTATGCACTTCGTAATAAAACGGATTCCTGCTACTCTAGGGCTATTGGAGGCTTTACTGGTGACACAGAAACTCGGTTTGCTTCAACACTAAAGTATCATTAGCCCAGCAGTAGGAATCTGCTTTATAATGAAATGCAATGGAATCGCTCTTGTTCTTTGCTAAAATCTGTTTCGATTTAGAAGGCAAATATCTCAAGAACTAAACCGTGAATCTCAATAAAAATTGCACCAATCTTTGAAGACTTTATCAATCTTTCATTAAAAAAGGATTCATTCAAATCGATTCAGATTCATGGTTGCAAAAGTAAAAAATCTGCTCGGTTGTTCTTTATCACTCTTGTTCATTGGCAAAATCTCTGTTTTGACTTTGAGGACAAATATCTCAGGAACTAAGCAGGATATCTTAATAAACGTAGCATCAATCTTTCAAGAATTTAATTATCTTTCATTTAAAAAAGGATTCATTTAAATCGGTTGGGGTTTGCGGTTGCTACAGCGAAAAATCTGCTGGGTTGTTTTTTTTGGCGGACCCTGTAGTTTATGCTACTCATATACAGTATAGATCAAAAAAAATGTCCCATCGCTTTTTCGGCCTTCACTCAAACGTTTCGTTCTCAGTCAATTCTTTACCGATTTGGCTCAAATTTTCAGCAAAAATTACCAACATGGTTGGCTAAATATTCTGCAAGTTTGGTGCGAAAATTCCAAAGGAAAAAATTTTTTTGAACCAGAAAGTGAAAATCATAGTGGTCTGTGTAAATTCAAATTTCCCGCGTAATTACGGCACTATCGCTTAGATAGTTGCAGCAATTATCGGGCGGACATTTGGTCATAACATATTCAGACGGCAGCCCTCTGGCTTAAGGGACACTAAAATTGGGGAATTTTAAAAACATGATCGAAAATCCCATAGTTAAGAAATCTGTACATTCTGGAATCAAAGCACTGAATCAGTTGTCAATCAACACAGATTGTAGCAGGAAGTTCGACAAATGAATGAACCTGATATTTAAACTCTGTTTCACATCATAGAAACCTTCTCCACAGTGCTTTTAGAAAATCGAAAATCTTCTGAATTGTCATTTCACCGTTTTTACGAAGAAAAGTCACATTTTGTCATGTTTTTGAAATTCCCCAATTTTAGTGCCCCTTAAGCCAGAGGGCTGCCGTCTGAATATGTTATGACCAAATGTCCGCCCGATCATTCCTGCAACTATCTAAGCGATAGCGCCGTAATTACGCGGGAAATTTGAATTTACACAGACCACTATGATTTTCACTTTTCGGTTCAAAAAAATTTTTTCCGTTGGAATTTTCGCACCAAAGTTGCAGAATATTTAGCCAACCATGTTGTTAATTTTTGCTGAAAATTTGAGCCAAATCGGTAAAGAAGTGACTGAGAACGAAACGTTTGAGTGAAGGCCGAAAAAGCGATGGGACATTTTTTTTGATCTATACTGTACTTGTAACCATTTTTTTCGTCACCACAAACGGCATGGCAACGTCCGCTGTTTACCTGAGCTGGCATGACTTCTGCGTTCGTTCCTGAGATATTGATTCCAGCGTAGAGACAAGCTCTGTAGTGGGCTTCGACCACGTCCCGAGCGTAGACTCTTCGTGCTCCCACTCCGCAGTAGTAAGGTCCTGTAGCGAAAGTGTAATTCGATTATGCATCTTTGAGCTGGAAATACATTGCCTTGAGGCCCCGGGAAGCCGTTTTTTGGCCAACCAAATGGGTGCAAATCGGAGTCGAGAAGAGTGTATTCTTGCTCCATGCCAAACCATGGATGCTCGTTTTTAGCTGCATCCATCACATCCCAACATTTATCGCGCTTGTTTGACACTGAAATGATTTCGGTCGGTCGGTCGGTCGGTCGGTCGGTCGGTCGGTCGGTCGGTCGGTCGGTCGGTCGGTCGGTCCGTCGGTCGGTCGGTCGGTCGGTCGGTCGGTCGGTCTGTAGGTCGGTCGGTCGGTCGGTCGGTCGGTCGGTCGGTCGGTCGGTCGGTCGGTCGGTCGGTCGGTCGGTCGGTCGGTCGGTCGGTCGGTCGGTCGGTCGGTCGGTCGGTCGGTCGGTCGGTCGGTCGGTCGGTCGGTCGGTCGGTCGGTCTTTCCATCAGTCAGTCGGTCGGTCAGTCAGTCCGTCAGTAAGTCAATCCATCCATCCTTTTGTCTGTCTGTCCATTAATCAGTCAGTCCGTCCATCTGTCTGCCCATCGGTCGGTCGGTCGGTCGGTCGGTCGGTCGGTCGGTCGGTCGGTCGGTCGGTCGGTCGGTCGGTCGGTCGGTCGGTCGGTCGGTCGGTCGGTCGGTCGGTCGGTCGGTCGGTCGGTCGGTCGGTCGGTCGGTCGGTCGGTCGGTCGGTCGGTCGGTCGGTCGGTCGGTCGGTCAATGTCTGTCAGTCAGTCAGTCTTTGCAGTACCAAGCGGTTTCTTTTCATGGTCGAATGTCTCGCAAAGCACCAGAATGTTGTCTCCCAGTCGAAAGGGGTCATTGTAGAAGGCCACCGGTCGCAAATAAACATCCGAGTTTTCTCCCACAGCTTGACCAGTGCTTGATCCATCATAATTCCACTCCGGCAGCTCTAGAACGCAATAACGAACGATGTGATCGAATTTTATGACAGGTTGACAAAAACTGTCGATCCCACCAAATTCCTTCAAGCAATCTGGTTTTTGGCGAGATCGCCAATCTGTCTTAGTTTTAGATTCTCAGCAGCACTTAGACATCAGTACTTAAAGTTATCAAGCTAGTTTGATTCTTATTAGAATACTGTCATGACAGTACTGTTGTTTGGTATTGGATTTTCCGTTTGTGTACTGTATGTGTATACACATTTACCTTCAAATGTGTATGGTAATTTGTGTATACATATTCAAGAAAACAATGTGTGTCTTTGTATATATTTGTTTGTGTGTGTATTGTACTTAAAATGCAAATTTTTTGGTAGATTTTCAGTCAGAAATGCTAGGAAAATCAAGTCTCTCAATATCTGCAGCTTGAAACCTTGGATAGCTTTGAAATCGAGTTACTTAGGCCATTTGAAGGCTTTATGAGGAAGTCTACTGTTTATTACTGCAGCAAAAGCATAGAAATTTTACGTTTCTGTTCGAAGTTTTATCGACTTTTGCTGATCAAATACACATACAGAAAAATACACATTTTGAGTAGTGTTTGTGTATGGTAATGTGTATCGGAATTTTCAATGTGTATGTGTATGTCTTATACACATTGAAAACAGAATGTGTATTTTTGTGCATGATAAATGTGTATGTGTATACACAAACAACAGTACATGACAGAGGGATCAAAATTCTAACGGCTAAAAGCCCAGTTGTACTGTTAGTAAAGTTGATCCGAAAAATGAGTATTACTACCGTTGACAGCTTTCGGTTTCTGGTCGAGAGTTCTGGTCTTGGATCTCATGAATTCTCCTGTTCCGTCGATCCACATGTACATGGCCTGCACCTTCGGTCCTTGCGGCAGAGACAAAAAGCGGGATGCCGCTCTTTTATCGGTGTAGGACTCGTAACGAAGAGCCATTTTGGGCGTGGAAAATTTAGATGTCTACAGCCAAACAACCTACTAGCTCTTACTTTCGTACAACGGCCGTGTGTACAGCTGCCTTTATCGCCTGCCCGGCAAGACCGGTTATAATAAAATGCAGGAATTTTAAAACTATAAACAACTCGGCGCGCTAAAGATGCGCTCTCAACTAGACAGACATGGCGGGGCGTAGGACAAGTTTGACCTTTTGTTTGGGCAATAAACAAACAACGAATGCAAGCTTTTAACTTTTTTGAGTTTTTGTTTCATGTCTGTGAGTGCAAAGGGGTGCAAAATTTTGGGGAGTCCTACTTGGACTAACCTGACCCGACCAGGGTGAGAAAACGTTGGATAGTTAGCCTTCAACAGCGCATTTAAAAGCATAGAATTACCTCAAAACTTCTAAATATAGTGATCCTCTATTATGTATTTTGTGATGGGAACTTTTGGAGGTGGATGTTGTTTTTGCAGCATGCGCGCTAATTATTTCAATGCTTGCTCATAATGATTTGAGCCAATTTTCATAATGCCAATGGCCATCTCAAATATACTATGTACGTATTTTTCTGTCAAAATAGAGCATTTTGTCTTAGGGGCCGTCCATAAACGACGTCGTTCCAAAATCCCGATTTTTCGGACCCCCCTCCCCCCAAAATCGCCTCGCGTCGTTTCTTGGGACCCCCCTATGGCGACGTCGTTTTCGGTTTACCCCCCCCCCAATAAAAGGGCAGCACGTACAGTACTGTAACGTTTTCTTGTTACCATACAGCGCAATTAATTGAATAAATCCCTACAACCACTCTGGGAAGCTTTTCTGTATGTAGAAACGTTTGACAGAATGTGCATAAATCGAAAATAATGCAATTCAAGTATCCTAAAATTCCGAAAAAGCGACGTTGTTTTTTGCTAACCCCTTCCCCCTCCTAGTGCGTCGTCTATCGTCGCACTTCAGCAGACCCCCCTCCCCCTCTGGAACGACGTCGTTTATGGACGGCCCCTTAAAGAAAAACAAGCAAGCTTTATATGTTTGTTCAGTCTGACTGACTATGCAAGCTTATCAAAGGCAGTTGACCCTTATGGACATTGGAAACATGGACAAAGCGTTGGTATGGTACCAGTGTGGTGCACTTTATAATTAGGTAACTAGATGTACGTACCTAGTATTACCCTGTTAATCTTACCTAGTATTACTTTACCTAGTTTAGGAGGCTCTATTTTGCTTAGGTTTACTTTACCTACTTTGAAATCCAAAGACCACCAGATCGCCTTGCGTCGTTTTTTTCGGAACCCCTCCCCCTAAGGCGACGTCGTTTTTTTGTTTACCCCCGATAAAAATGCAGTACATACAGTACTGTCCAGTGTTGTGCCTAGCTCCAATTTCTTAAATTCGGTAAGTATTCAGTAAGTAAATCCAGATTTTTTGAAATTCGGTAAGTACGAGTAAGTACTGGGTTTTTCAAAGAAAACCCGGTAGGTACTCAGTAAACAATTCAGTAAACTCGGTAAAACCTTCAAAATTCAGAAATATGTTACAATTTATCTGAAAATCTTTCCTGATATAGCTTTTAGCTTCAAAACAATTTTAATCTTGTTTTGCGCCATTTCACATTATTTATGGTACTAATTAGCATGGTGGAAACACCATAAAAATGCACACAATACATACTGACCAGAGGCTCTGGTATCTAGCTTTAGATGAAAAGCCTGAAAAAATTGGTAAGTGAAAATCTGTTCTAATTTTCATAGTTTCCTCACAGTTCAGTCTAAATGTTAATCAAAATATAGCTAATAGTTGTAGATATACTGTAGTTCCTAATCCTAAATCCTAAATACCGAGTCTTCGCATCTGATTATAGCAATTATACCGCGCAAACAAAGTTGGGGTTATACAAGCCGGGAAAATCGCAAAAAAATCGCAAAAAATGTGTTTTTTGCTGCGAGCAGATTGATAAATGAAAGAAAAACTGTATTATTTTGTGCACAGATGCGACGAGCTACCTATTGCAGAACCTTTTACTCAGTAAACAACTCAGTAAATTACCGAGTACTGAGTTTATCGAATTTTTTTCAAATTGAGTAATTCAAAATTGAAACTCGGTATTCAGTAAGTAAAATTGAGAAAAAATTTTACCGGTAAGGTAAGTAAAAGTACTTACTTTAATTCAAAATAACTAAGTACCGAGTAACTTTTACTGGGAACAACACTGGTACTGTCATGTTTTCTTGTTACCATACTTCGCAATCGTTACAACCACTCTGGGAAGGTTTTCAGTATGTGGAAACCTTTGCCTGTATTTAAATTGAAAATAATGCAATGAAAGTTCCCTGAAATTCTGAAAAAAGCGACGTCGTTTATTGCTAACCCCTCCCCCTCCTGGTGCATCGTCTAGTGTAGCATTTCATCCCCCTAAGGAACGACGTCGTTTATGGACGGCTCATGAACTGGAAACATAATTGCTCGACTGAATCTTTGCGCAACAGCGGAATTAAAGTTTACTTTACGACCCAATGGGCAATACAACACGAGTTAGGGCCACTGTTAATGAGTTTGCCTTTCCTCTAGGCACTGCCACCTCACTAACTACTCCTGTACACCTTTTACTCTGTCAAAGAAGATACAGAAACCAGTTTTTCATCTAATTTCGCTTCAAACACTTTACAAACTACTCCTAATATTTCGCCTGTCACCCTCTGTCAGTCAGACGCGGCGGAACCGCCCAAACCGTCGCCGATAGCCTTTGCGGTTGTTGTTATTAACTGCCACCGATCGTGTCGGACAAGGACAGTACTAGAACAGAAATTTGCATACAGTGGTGCAGGTTTTAGCAAACAAAATCTGCTTATACCTGAGCATCGTTTCCGGGCAGACCAGGCGCGCCCGGTGGGCCAGGTGGGCCATCGTTACCATTCTTGCCGGGGCCGCCATCCGGACCGCGGAGTCCGCCGTCGCCTGGTAAACCATTGCTTCCATCACCTCCGTCTAAAGTGTTCCAAGAAAATGTGAAAAACGTACAAAAATAGGACAATTGTTTTTACCGGGTCCGGGATTGCCAGGTGGTCCGGCCGGTCCCGGGTTTCCGGGAGGTCCGTCTTTTCCTTTGCCTCTTTCACCATCCTTGCCAGGGGGACCTTGTGGTCCTGGACTTCCAGGACTTCCGTCCGGTCCGGGATCGCCAGCGTCTCCGGGTGGTCCTTTTTCTCCAATTCCGGCTCCGGGTGTGCCATCAGGACCGTTCGGACCGGGGTCACCGTCCGGACCACTGGGACCTGGGGGTCCAGGAGGACCTTTAGCTCCTTTAGGACATAGCTTGCAACCTCCCGGACCGGAAGTAACTTCCGGCGCCTCTCCCGGGGTGCCTGGAGTGCCGGGTTCCCCCGGATTGCCATCTAAGCCGTCCAGACCCGGCGTGCCAGGCGGTCCCTTCGGCCCGGGCGGACATTTGTTCTCTCTTATGCAGTCTAGACAGAAATTTGCATAGAACGTGTCATTGCTTAACCTGAAATTTACATAAAGCGTAAGAACCGAACTTACTGCAGGTGGCGGGCGCTGGCTTGCCGTACTGTCGCTTGATTCGGTCGAAGGCTTGTCCCGACGAACGCCCCTGCACGTGCATCATGTCCTGCCACATGTCATCGGCGTGGCGCTAAATTTAAATCTTCTTTTCTTTCTTAACCCTTTGTAAATTACCAACGCTATATGGTGTAGTCGGCCAACCTATCGAAAGCGAAAAAATGATGGTAAACAAATCGTAAAGCTGTTCCAGACCTATCGGCAAGTCGTTTTCAAACAGTCGCAAACTCAAAATTTGTTGTTTTAAATGTTCAGATGACAATTGCAGCCGAAACGATTCAAAAATAACTTTCTGTCTTTCAGTTTACTGCACTAAACCAAGACAATCTGAAAACAACCTATCGCAAAGCGAGAAACTTTCCGATACGTTCAAAACCCGGTCAGTTGCAAAAGGATAAGATAAAATAGAAAGGATTTATACTCTGAACAGCTCTGCATCGGACATGATTTCGTCATGAAGACAGTTGATCTGGTGGTAGAGACTGGGAACCACTATCAAACAAGCCAAGATAGCAAAGGTTCCACAGGCAGCCGAGGCGCCTACCAACATCTTGGGACCGTCCATGGCACAATCGAGAGAGTGAGAATGACTTGTCAGAGAGAGGTTTCTCACTTTAAAGAGTGCTGGCGGATTCGGAGTGAGCGCCTGAGTTGGCAGATCTCCGCAAAGCGAAGTTTGGGGAGGAGAAAAAGAGGCCTCTAAGTGATGCCGGTTTTACTAGATGGCGCAGTTACGCGCAGTACAGGTTGTTGTTGTTTTTGTTTTCTTGCCGAGTCGGCCCGCCGATTATTACATTTGATACGGTGTTTCCCGGCACTGGCTGTGTTTACAAATTGCTCTTTTTCTCTCCTCTTTTCTTAGATCTCCGACGCCGATCGGACGGATTTTGGCGGCGGGTGAGTGTGTCCGGTAGGTTGAGGTTTTTGGTTTGCAGGATTAGAACTGATTGTTTTGACTGACACTGTTTTTGTCTGGAGTGAGAGATGCATAGTGAAACCGTAGTTCTACCACTTGTTTTCAAGTTTCGTTAGGCGCTACCATTTATGTACCTTTATGTTGCTGTTTCGCTCCTCCTTACTGTCTAAACGAAAATTCTGAAAGCATTAGCCAAATTTATCGCAGACTTGAAAGCCTTTGTTTTATTTGTAAATGTCGATTTCAGGAAACCTTGAAAAACATGAGAATATGCAAAAATATGCACATAGGTCATTTTTGCATGCATATGATATATGAAATATCAAAATGCACTAGAGAAAGCATGCATATATTGATATACAAAAAGTAAATTTTGTAGTCATCAGCAAAAAGTTTGATTTTACAGTATTTGAGAAGATATGGAAGGCCATTTATATAACAGTCTGGTTTATTGTACTGGCACCATATATGGTCCCGGTACCTAGGCTAGTGGCACCATATATGGTGCCGTGCCAGTACCATAAACGGCGTTAAGTGCCCGACTGTATAAATAAGAAACAGAACCAAGACCAAGCCCAGAGGAACTCCAAACTGTACGTACATTGGCCCGATCAGAGGTAGATCCTTCAACACATACTCATTGTTGGTTTGGTCAGCTTTGATTGTTGTTGATTGCACAAAACTGTTTTCTCTGAATAATGGCCGATTTGATTTATAATCTGCCACAGACAAGTGGAATTGACACTCTCTAAACCGCTACCGACAGAGCAATTTAGCAATTTAGACTACCTAGATGAGACTGGGAAAGGAAACTGCCCCTAGGTTGGTATTAGCCAGATTATTTGGCAGCAACTACGAAAGTGCCGGTGCCACCCGACTGGCAGAATTCGAAATACTCAGAAAAAATACGAAATAAAAAATTACTCAGGCAATAATACAAGTATTTTTCGTAGCGGCGCTACAGGAAAAAGCTTGGTGCTTGAACTGAAAACAATCCTCTTTTACACAACCTAAAACAAACCACTATTGCTAACTGTAATGTAATTGTCCTACTCATACAGCATGTAACAGGTCATCCGCCGAAGGGGGAGGTGACACATCCTGGTTGGCAGGGGTAGACTGCTAAAATCGCATAAAATCGTAATTTTGGAGTATAATAGGCTCGAATCAACCGTTTTTTTAGAGGCTATTTTAGGATCGTGTGTGACAGTGTAAAATAGTTGCAACCAGTGTAAACCAAAAATTGAGTGCCAGGAAATAGTCTAAGGTTTTCAGCCCGGTACGGGGGTTTGGCTGTCAGTCTTACCTATAGTCGATTCTGTATACCAATCAGCTACTACATACAGTAATTCATTTTGTGCACTGAGTGAAAAGAAATACTCATGCCATTCATCACTCACAATGATGACAACTTTATTCGGTCTAAGAAATAGCGATTTTGTCTCGTTTACAATATCAGATAGGCTGTATTTTGAAGCAGAAAAGTGGATAGTGTTGCTATCTTTTTCTCCGGGCAGTGTCGGCTTTCAGTTGAATCGACCGAAACCTTTGACCCCTCGACTTTGTCCCGCCGGCACGGTGCGCGAAGGACAAGGACAATACTAAATGCCAAAAATTTGCATAAAACGGTTCACAGACGGCCGCATCCAACCTGAGCATCGTTTCCAGGCAGCCCCGGATTTCCGGCCGGTCCAGGAGGACCGTTGTTGCCATCACTGCCTCCAGAACCGTCCAGTCCAGGCGGACCTCCCGCTCCAGGAGTACCATCCGATCCATCATTTCCAGCTAAGAGTCAACAATTTAAATTGAAGATTAGTCATTTTACAGTCAAAGAAGTAACAACATGCACATATGGATGTTGTTATATTCCTGACTGCTTTTACAGTCAGGCACTTTACGCTGTTTATGGTACTGGTACTTAGTGGTACCATATATAGTACCCCCACGATCGGTCACTGTAACGGTACCATATATGGTACCCCTACCTTGGAATTGATAACTGTACCGATACCACGGTACCACTTCAATTTTGTACCACATACACTGTATGGTACCGGCGCCCATGCTCATAAGTAGTCTCATGCCAACAGTCCTCGAATGTCGGGGTACCATAGATGGTGCCGCTAGCCTAGGTACCGGTACCATATATGGTATTGGCACCTAACATGGTGCCAGTACCATAAAGAGCGTGAAGTGACTGACTATTTTAGTTAGTTACAAGTTCCAGGGTCTCCAGGTGGTCCAGCCACTCCAGGTTTTCCATTGGCTCCTGGTTCCCCTTTGCCTTTTTTGCCATTTTCCCCAGGAGGTCCAGGAGGTCCCTTCACTCCAGGACTTCCATCAGATCCGGGTTCTCCTGGTTCACCATCCGGTCCTTTTTCGCCAGTTCCAGATCCAGGACCTCCAGGAGATCCATCGGGACCAGCATCTCCATCCGGTCCGGGGGGTCCGGGATCCCCAGCAGGGCCTTTGGGACCCTTTTCACACACTACGCACCCGCCCGGTCCAGAGGTCGGTTCGGGAGCCACTCCATCAATGCCCGGTTCTCCTGGTTGTCCCGGGAGACCGTCATCTCCGTCAACGCCTGGGGCGCCTGGCGTGCCGGGCACGCCGGCTGGACACTTGTTCTCTTGAATGCAATCTAGGAAGAAAATTTGCATAGAGTGGAGCGCTGCTAGCATCGCCGGCGCGTACTGCAAGTGCCAGAAGGGCCGGGCTTGTCGCCGCCTTCGTAGGTTTGGATGCCTTTGACCTGCTGTCGTTTGTATCTGTTGAACTGTTGGTTGCCTGAACGGCCCTGCACGTGCATCATGTCGCGCCACATGTCATCCGATTGACGCTAAATCAGTAAGGTGTTTTCCTATTTGGGATAACTGGTTTTGGGCTCTTATAGGCTGTCAAAATGGATATGACCTGTGTACTGAAGCTTTGAGTTGACTAATGTTGAAAAATAGGATAATTGTTTTGTGGCAACGACTCGTGAATTGAACGTTTTGCGCCCCAAAGTCAGTGTTTCGCGCATTGGAGGGTTGACCATATTTTGGAGTCAAGTTCTACCTTCCAGGGACCACTAAGCAAACAGTACCACCTTGAGTGAACACCAGATACCGTAAAAGTTCTAATAAACGCGCACGCTGTAATAGTAGCGCCCTTCCAATAATAGCGCTCCCACGCGCACTAGTATATCAACGCTTTGTACGTGTTTCCGCAGTAGAATCCTGTCCCTATGAGACAATTTTCTTTCATTAAGCTTGCAAACATTAGTCAGACTAAAACTCATATAAAGGTTGCTTGTGTTTAAGACAAGAATACCCTATATTTTCAGAAAAATGAGGATTCTTGAGATGGCCAATGTAGCTTTGAAATAATAAACACGTACGCTCCAATAATAGCGCCCCCAACAAAAGCAATCACGAGAAAGATAATAGGGCAGCGCTTAGAAGCTTTTTCGGTATATCATTCTGACTCACTCGAAAATCGTAGGCATCTCCCATGATCTCATCGTGAAGGTTGTTGATCTGATGGTACAGACTGGGTACCACAATTAGACAGGCCAATATGGCCAAGGTACTACAGGCAGAGGCTGTACCGATCAACACCTTGGGACCATCCATTATTCGATGTGGCCGAAAACCGAAAACTGACGCGACAGTGAATCGACTGGGTCTTTAATAGGCGTGTTGTTGTTCTCAGTCCATCGACCCAATTAAAACTTGCGCAAAAAGTGTCCTCAGGTTACTGGACCTGGTTTGGTTTCAGTTTCCGACCTATTACACTGCCAGAGGCAGGTGTAAAGTCCGTCGGCCGGCCGGCCGGCCGAATCGTGTAAAACGGTCATGTCCTAACTTTCAATTTTGTGCTCTGAATCGGTCGCTGGATGGAACGTGTTTCGTCTCTTCTCTGTAATTTTGTGCCAGTTTTATGCAGACTTTGCAGCTTTACACGTTTGACAAAAAGTGCCACTAGTTTTCGGTAGGAGCAGCCCTCTTCTAGTTGCGCGCCACGCGACTTTTGGCTCTTTGTTTCCGGTTGAAGCGTGTGCGCTTGATGCCCAGCGAACGCGGAGGACATGGGCAGTACTGAAATGGAGGTCAACTTTGGTCTACCATGGTTGGAAGTCAACACAGAACCCACCTGCGCATCGTTTCCGGGCAATCCAGGATTGCCAGGGTCGCCTGGATCTCCTGGTACACCAGGTCCTCCAGGTTCGCCATCAGGTCCAGCATCACCAGGTGGTCCCTGGGGTCCAACTCCTGAACCGTCTCTTCCTGGGCGTCCAGGGTCTCCTTGTGGTCCTCTGTCTCCTGGTCTGCCATCTGGTCCGGGTGGTCCTTTTCCTTGAATTCCGTCTTTGCCTGGTGGACCGCGAGGTCCGGGAGCTCCAGGAATTCCATTGTCTCCAGGGTCACCAGGTGGTCCAGGTCTGCCTTTCTCACCGACTCCAGATCCAGGGTCTAAATCGGATATCTATAAGAGTGCGAGAGAAGAAGGAAGGAAGTCGTCACCTCCAGGATCGCCATCAGCGCCAGGAGGACCATCAGGTCCAGGATCACCAGGAGTTCCGGCAGGACCCTTTGGACCCTTGGGACAAACTTTGCAGCCACCAGGACGGTCGGTGACGTCGGGAGCTTCGCCAGCTCTGCCTGGCTTGCCTCGCTCACCTGGCATACCATCCATTCCGTCTTCTCCTGCCTGTCCTGGTGGGCCTGGTGGACCCGGCGGACATTCGTTGTTCGGATCGCAATCTAGAGTGAAGATCAGTCTGAAGCTTTTTAGTATCGGAAATCTACAGTTACCACTTAAATAGAGCTTATTGGTTGCTCATCTAGAGCTGAATATTGTGCTAAATGTTTCGATACCATTCTATATTTCTATGTGTGTAGTAAGTAAATGCAGTAAGTAATTTGCTGCTAACTCACTGCACTCTCCAACAGCAACTTCTTCTTGTCGTTTCTGTCGGAACAGAGCAGCGACGCTATCAAAGTGACTCTCCGGTCGCGAATGATGACTGCCAGCTCGCGACTGAATTATCATCATATCCTTCCACATATCGTCGGTCAGAACCTAAATGCCCAACTTTATCTTTTAACCGTGGCGTATCCAGAGTACACCCTCTTTGCTGAGGAGGTAGGAAGAGAAAGTCAGTCCGAAATAGGAGAAACTACTGATTTATGTACCAAAACTGTCTATTTTTTGTTCAGAATGCCTTTTTTAAAAGCTAAATTTTCAAAGCAAGGCAGAAGCCCAACCAGGACATCATTATTAGCTTACTAAAACTTGTAGTATCTGTTAATTTTAAGCTCGCAATGTCTTTTAAACGCGTTCTTGATGGCTAACTTTGCTAAATTTTCTTACCCTGTTTCAGACATGGGGTAGGATTTCGGCTGATGGGGCTACAATTTTCAAGTCCTAAGGGGCTGAGGGGATAGGAGAGCCTGAAAGGGGGCTGAGGCAATGTTAAGCCAAAAAGTCCCATCTTTGGATAAACTCAAGGTTTTTAGCTTGTTTTTCGTTAAGATAAGTTATAATGTGCTATTCTAAGCTTATTTACACCTAATCTAGGCATACTTTTATCATAACTTTCTGTACAAAATTCTTCCAAAAATTTCCTGAGGGATAGCGGGCAGCTGAGTGGAGGGGGTAGGTCAAAGCCTGAGGGGGTCAGCCCCCCTTTGCCCATGTCTGCCCCGGTTGAGCAGCTGCCCAACCAGGCACTTTTAAAATGTTACATCACCCTTTCAGAAATACTGGATACACCACTGCCTTTTAGCAAACACGCAGCCGTACGTACGTACAGTATGTGTTGTGTACGACGGTCGGTCATGTGTAGCAGGGCGCGGAGAGGTCTGAGCCCGGCCGATAAGGGGGACTGAACCAAGATTTGAAGCGAGGTCAAGTACACAAAAATCAGAATTTTGTTGCAAAAATCGTTGGCAATCAATAATTTGAGCTCAAATATGTTAAAATAGCTGTTTTATGGCAATTTTAGTTACTAAAATTGTAAAAAAGCCAAAAAATGGTGCCAAGAGCTGGGGTGGATAAATCGGCTTGGGGTGGGATCCCCAATTGCTAGTTGGGTGTCTGGCCTTTGGGGCAGATCCAAAGACACTTTGTTCTTGTCTAGGATTGCTTTTGATATTTTGTGAACATTTTCCAAGGCAAAAATTATTGGTTCACAAGCAAAATCCGATGCAAAAGTGTATTTCATTAGCGTACGCAAATCGGTTTTGATCTACTATGGACACTTCTAAGCGCACAAACATGCACATTGAATGAATTGAAAACGCAATTTCAGTTTCACAACAATAAAAGCTAGGGTATGTTTAGAAAAAAGGTGTAAGTTAACCTTGAAATCCTTCATTTCGGCCAGTATCTCGTTCTGCAAGCTGTTGATATCGGAATACAGAGAGGGAACGACAATCAAGCAAGCCAAAATAGCCAGCAAACTACAAGCAGCAGCCGAATATATGACCAGTTTCGGACTGTCCATGATTAACGACTTTGTCGGCACCGATTGACACCTGTCCAGCCCGTCCAAGTGTCAGGTTTGACGGCGCTCCTAGTTTTATGTCAACTACCAGACAGTCGCTGGAGGTCCCATTTGATCAAACTTGGCCCACTGGCATAGATTTCCTATTATGGCCCTAAGAATAGAACCGAAGCAGTGCGTGTAGAGAACTTTTTTATCGGCCGCATATACAATCACTCAGACATGTCATAAAGAATGACCGAGTTCAAATCACTCAGCCCACCAGACGCGCCTGTCCGGCCAGCGGAATGCCGATTCGGCCGTTGCCGCCGGTGAATTTGGTTTTTCTGCTGATTATTTTGCCGCCGAAGTGATTGCCGGTCAACCAATTGTTGGGCAGTTTCAATTGGCCAAAGTTCTCCGTTTCCGTCTCACCGCCGGTGTTTATACCGCCGTCGAAACTGCTTAGTCTTGGATCGAATGAGGGCACCACCAGTCGGCCGCCGAAACCCGGCTGCCCGCTCCGATTGGTTGAGTTGAACTGCAGTCTAGTGTGTCGCCCTCGTAAGGGAAAGAGGCTGGGCAGTGGGTTGTGGGAAAATTGAAGCTTGGGACGGGGGCCTGAAAAGACATGTGCCTAGTATACGTGTGAGTTAAGAGTTTGCCTACCTAAGAGTTTGTGGTTACCAGCTAGCTGGAAATGCCAACCCCCTTGAGAAAAAAGATTAGGGACTCAGTCCCCGGCCGAAGAACGAGTACTGGTAGCGGCTCCAGTACTGTCAAACTGGCTCAGAAATCACTAATGTTTTGCTTAAACTTAGCTTAGAAAGCCTTTGGTAACCGAAATTGGGGTCTCCGCTTCCGATATTAAGACAAGGGGGTGCTTTAGAGGCCCTTTCTGTCGTTTTTTGCCTGTTTTTAGCTCTAAAACGCTATTTGGCAGCTTTAATAGCGATTTTTAGCCTGATTATTATTACAAAAAAGGTGCCTTAAAACGCACTTTCAGCCGTTTCTGATCTTTTTGAAATTTTGAATCCCTCGCTGGGCGAAACCCCTCTGGACGGACCTCCTACCTCTACCCCAGGCCAGGCCTCTCATATGTATGGTGGGTAGACTATGATATACAACATTAGGTTTCACAGCGTATAGCATAGGTGATTTCCAGAAACCACCGTTTTGCAAAGATTCAAAGAAAAAATATTCAAAACGGCCCCTTTTCGATCGGCTGCCGATGATGGCGACGTCAGACATGGGGAACGGGGGCTGAGAGGGTTGGATTTGATCTCCCTCAGGCTCTGACCTACCCCCCTCCACTCAGGCCGCCGCGACCTCACACAGGAATTTTTATATACAGTAGTATTTTGCATAGAAAATTATGATAAACGCATGCGTAGATTAGGTGGAAATGAGCTCAGAATATTTTAAATTAGCGAAAAATAAGCATTTACAACTTTGATTTTAGTAAAAAAATTATAGCTTTGTTTTATCATCCACTCAACTCCCCATCAGCCGCCGCTACCCCCTCAGGATTTGAAAATTTACCACTCCACATTCGGACGAAATGCTAGCCCATGTCTGGCCGCTGCTATTTAGTACTTGCTTCGGGCCGGGGACAAACCATCTCAGGGATACAAGTGAGTTCGGTGTTTCTACATACGTAGCTATGGGTACCACAAAACCTCCAGTATGTACAATGCATGCATACTTGAAACATAAAAAATAAGCCTGAAAAAGTGGTCTAACCTGAGATTCTCCGAGTATTCACTCTAGTGGGCACAGGTCTGACCCTCGATAACGTCTGAACACCTCTATTTGCTTGTAACGATCTGTAAAGCTGAGCTAGCTGCGCTTTAGACAAAGTCTGAGTGTTTTTCCTAACGTTAGCAGGTCTGAAAGCCAGTCTTTGACGTTTGTTTGGCTGCGACATATCGCTAGTGGCATTTTTGCTGCGAATACGCGGCGCGGCACGATGTCTAGCAATCAGCAGTTTTGAACGTTCTCTTTCTTGATGAGCAATTCTGACTACCGGACTTTTTTGCCTCAATTGCTGAATTTGTCGCACAACTGGGGCGTTCCTGCGCAAACTTTGGTTGTTGTTTATTCTTCTTGGTTGGGCAAAAAGATTTGTAGGCACTCGTAGAGGTCGGCGAAAATTAGGGTCAATTTGCGCACCGGGAGCCAAGTTCCGTCTGGGGGAATTATCGGTTGGGAAAAATCGCCGATACATCGAGAGCAGAATGCGTTTCAGTATTTCGTTGGCTGCTTTCTCTAAAGCTTCCTTTTGAGTTGTTTTCCTGTCTTTCTTTTTCAGCAACTTTTCTAGACCATTCACTGAGGCAGTGACAGGGATTCCGTTTTTCTGGAGCAAATCCAAGAAAGGATTTCCTGTGGAGGGAAGTGCTTCGGCTTGTCTAGCCTGCAGTTTAATCGCTTCATGTGCAAGCTCACTGAGTGGAAATTTTTTCACCAAGTCAGCTTTTTCAGGATGAAGAACTTCAAGCAGTTCGATTTGTCGTTTGAAGGCTTGAATGGCTAACGTCTTTTGTCCTGAAAGTTACTGACATAACTGTTTGAATGAAAAGCAGACAGACAGACAGACAGACAGACAGACAGACAGACAGACAGACAGACAGACAGACAGACTGACTGACTGACTGACTGACTGACTGCCTGACTGACTGACTGACTGACTGACTGACTGACTGACTGACTGACTGACTGACTGACTGACTGACTGACTGACTGACTGACTGACTGACTGACTGACTGACTGACTGACTGACTGACTGACTGACTGACTGACTGACTGACTTCTAAAATTTCAACTTCTCAGCCCCCCTCCCTGAATTTTTCAAAATTATGGGTACTATTGATCTATGCCGTAATACGTATATGACATATCATTAAAGTCAATAAAGTTATAAAATAAAGTTTGTCCATTGATTAAAAGTAATATTGTTTTGATAGGCTAGTGGACAGCCGTATTATTGAGGCTGTACATGTTTAGTTTAAGGATTTACTAATACTGTTTCCCAGTTAATTTATTTTCTAATTGACTTGCTATTAACTTGCTTGTAACGTTGGGAATTTTATTTACTAGCTATTTACTTGCTAGACACCGCAATTTCAAACTTAATTTGATATTAACTTGTTATTTGCTAGAAATTTGCTAGAATTTGCTACAAATTTTTCGCTCAACCAAATGATGCCTTCGAGATTTTCCGATTATAAGACCACCATAGTTATTATAAGATCATGGTCTTCAAAAGGGCGTGGAAAGTGACGAATTTGGGCATGTTCCTATTTGTCTTATAGCGGAAAACTCCGGTACCGTTTAGAATCAAAACTATACATTGTATCTCAGTTTCAATGAGCTGAACAAGCAACAGCAGGAAGAGAAGCACAGGCAAGAATGTTCTCTAACTTTATCCCTAACATGAACGCATTCAGTAGTTTTCTATTTACCGAATCTACTGTCAGCCTAGGGACCGACTTTTGTCCATACTTGGCTATAGCCCTACTTTAGCTGTATGCGTAGCGCAACCAACCTTGGGTATAAAGTATATCCTGGCAGAATATCATGTCCCAGGTAAGCGGGGAAATATAGGGATAATGGATGAATATGTCTGAGCCTAGTAAATTCCTAGTAAATTGCTAGCAAATTTCTCACTCCCTCAATCCGAAATAAACTAGCTATTTACTTGCTAGGCGGCGGTTTGCCCAAAATTAACTTGCTAGGAATTTGCTATTTGCTACCCGATTTCGCTCAAAAATAAATTAACTTGCTATTTGTTATTAACTTGCTGGGAAACAGTATCTGAGTAACACTGGATTCGGTTTTAGTACGCTTTGCTTTGCTACTCATGCATGTACGAACGAAACAATAAGTACATAAATAAAGCCAAACTGACCTTCTTTTATCAGGCGATCCAAAAGAGTAGCTCCAATTTCGGCTCCAGTTTTCACAAGAGGCGCTAGAGTGGAAGTGTCTGGATGCCGCTGAGAGAAGACAAAACTGACGGTGAGCAATAATAGACTGACAGTCAAAAGGACCATATCAACACGCAATTACAGGCAACTGAAAGGAAGAAAAAGAGTGCACCGTTGTAAACGTGCGTCTTTTAACGTTGACATTGACCCACTTGGCACACTCATCTTTGCGTAATTTGACCTCGTTTGCGTTTCACTTGGCAACTGGGCCCCGTTCAATTAGTGCAAATATTATTGGAACGCCTCAATTTGCGCTTGGGCCGTACGCTCATCAAGACATGGCTGCAAAACGTTTGAATTTGGCGCGTTAGCCGGCTCTATTGACAACAAGCGCGCCTTATAATCAGGTTTACATCGATTCTTTACCGAGAATTGCGTCAGCCGGTTGCACAACTAGTGCGTCAGCCACATACGCCTATATAAGCCACTGGATAAAGCTGTTTCGGACGTATAAACAATCTTCTACCGAATCTGTAAAAGTCTTCTGTTTTGTGAAGTTTTCGAAATCCATTGGAGCTAGATCAACTACGTTACTACAGTATATCAAATGGACCATTCACAATCCTCGTCGCCGTTCTAGCAGAAGGAGGCCGACCTAGGTCGTGCCAATAATTCTTCGATTGAAGAAACTGCTGAGCCGTTGCCAGTAGCCGGTGTCTTAGCTGAGGAAGAAGACATGGCACATCCGGCTCCGGAGGATATGAAAACTGCTCAAAATGTAAGCCTGTACTGTAGTTAAAACTTCTCAGACACAGCATACATATACTAGGGACTAGGCAGAGTTGTTTACCCCGAGCTATGTAAACAGGCCAACCTAGTCGTCCCTGCACAAAAACGGTCATGTCATCCCCCGAAAATACAACCAGTACACTGTACATAGTAGCGGCTCCATTACTAAAACTGGCTCCGAAATCATTAATTTTTAGCTTAAAGTGTGTTTTGATAATGGAATTTAGCGTTTCCGAGGCTTTATTCAGGACATATAAATAGATGTTTTGGAGCTTTTCGTCTATCTACGCTTGTTTTTTGTTCTTAAACGCAATTTGCCAGTGTTAAATTACAATGTTTACCCGTATTATTAACTAAAACGCGCTAAAATGCATCTCCAAGCGCTTTTTAGTTTTTGCACCTTTGCACCACCACCCCACTGAACCCCTCCTGGAATGCGAAACTCTACCCTAGCCCCTCCCTGCCCCCAACATGTGTACTAGGTAAATATATGAAACTTTTCTAATACTGGCCGTAATTAGTAGAGTTGTAAAAATTTTATCCAGGCCAAAAGGGTTGCATTGCACTGATTTCTACTTTTACTGATCAATAAACATCAATTCACTTTAGGTTCTGCAATACTTTGTGGAGCACGAAGGGCAGTACCGTTCTCGCAAGAATCGTCCATTCCGAAAAGTCTTGCGCAAGATCTTTCGCAGAGAGCAAGCCATGTATTTCGGAGGTCGATCGATCGATGAATATATCGCCATCAAAGTAAACCAGCGCATCAAGGCAATAATGGGTTCAAAACATTCGGATCGCTCCAAAATCAACAGATGCAAATTGCGTCGTGAGCGACTTAAAAAACGCGACCAATTGGCCCTGAAGTCTGCCATGTCTAAAGCCTACGTTTTGGATGGCACCGTCTCTACCAGCAAATCACAACCCTCAACCCCTTCCACAACCACTCCAGTAACCCCTGGAGGGTCAAAGAACCCGTTTGCTTCTGTAGTTGCTCAGAGCAAACCGTGCTACATCTGCAAAGCTTCATACAACAAACTGCACCATTTCTATGATCAACTATGCCCACAATGCGCTGAACTCAATTGGTCAAAGCGCCATCTAACAGCTGACTTGACCGACAAGGTCTGTCTGGTCACCGGCGGTCGAGTGAAGATCGGCTTTCAAACTGTTCTCAAGCTTCTTCGTGCCGGATCGTTTGTCATTGTCACATCTCGCTTTCCCTATGACACTGCTCTGCGGTATTCCAAAGAATCGGACTTTTCGCTCTGGAGCCATCGGTTGGCCATTTATGGTCTGGATTTTCGCGACATTGCCTCTGTACAGACTTTCTGCACCTTTCTGCTGACATCGTTGCACAGACTGGATGTGCTCATCAACAATGCCACCCAAACAGTTCGTCGACCGGCTTCCTACTATGGACATCTGATTGATTTGGACAGCTCCAAGGTGGCTGACCTGCCGTCTGAGGTCTCGGCTTTGGTTAACCGAAAGACACTGTGGAATCAGTCAGCTATCTGCGAGATGAAGCCATCTGAAGAGGACTGTCAAGCCGTGGCTAACTTTAGTTCTTCAGCCTTCAAGTCACAGGTACCTGTCTTGCAGGAGGATATGGAGCTGGATGAGCAACTGCTGCCCAGTGGTCACTATGACGTCAATGAGCAGCAGTTGGACCTGCGACCAGTCAATTCGTGGAGGCTGAAGTTGGATGAGGTACCAACCGGGGAATTAGTCGAAGTCTTCGCTATCAATACAGTAGCGCCGTTCATCTTCAACTCCAAACTGAAACCACTGATGGTGAAGACAGTGCCCGACTTGCCCAAATTCATCGTGAATGTGTCGGCCATGGAAGGAAAATTCTATCGATTCAAGAACCCAAACCACCCACACACTAATATGGCAAAAGCGGCTATCAATATGATGACACGCACGTCAGCACAGGACTATGCCACTGACAAGATTTACATGAATTCGGTTGACACTGGCTGGATCAATGATGAGAATCCGGTGGAGATCGCCCATAAGCGCATGGTGAAGGAAAACTTTCAGCCGCCGCTGGACGAAATCGATGCTGCTGCCCGCATTCTGGATCCCGTCTTTACTGGACTCAACGATGACCAGTTGGTTTTTGGCAAGTTTCTGAAAGACTATGCCGAGACTGACTGGTGATTATTCAGCTTTTGCGCCGGTTGTTGAATCTTCTTGCGAGCTTTATTGCTCTGTGATTTCCGCTTGCAGTGGAGCTGTGATGTTGTGTCATAAACTGTACTGCATAGATTAGTAGAAACCTTTTTCAAATAACCGAATCCTGTATGGCGTCTCTTGGTTCGAGCGAGTGCAGAATTCTCAAAGCGATTGAGTCGAAACTGGTTTTTCAGATCTGTTTGCTTCCAGAGTTGTTGAAAATGAGTTTTATGGTAAGGTTTGTAGAACTTCTGGCATCCGTGTTAGCAGCTGATAGAACAATAGTATTCATACCAATTCCGCGCTTCTAGTCATACAAGAAAATCCGGCTTTGAGCAGTTACTTTTTGCTATCCAAATAAACAACATTCCCTTCGCAACAAAGTTTGCTTTACATGTTCTCTATCAGGAGAAAACCAGATTACAACAGACAGTACTAACATAAAATAAGTACGTGTTCACAGGTTTCCACTAACAAAATCAAACACAAGTGAGCGAGAGAAGCTTCGGCTTCCTCAATGTAAATTTAATGAAATTTCTTCATTTCACAACTACAACCGCTTCAACCTCTGTCTGACTGTGAGTGGCGTATGTTTTGCGTTTGCAGGTGAACCACGGCAACACAAGATAGACCAACAGCTGCACGAACGAGGTGACACTTGCGCCCAAGAACAGACCTAAGTGACCGCCGATTTGACCCAGGAACCCATCGAACGTTAGAGAATCTTCTTGGCGAACGTGCGTGTACTGAAGCAAAGACGGGGCTAACCCGTTTGGAATGGTAACCAGCACTTACACTCATCTCTTCAAGTCCAACTGTCAGATAGACCATGTCAGCTAGTGGTCTGGGTGTGATGTTTTGCTTGGCCAGAAACTCGATCATTTTAGGACTGGCCAGGTTGGTATGTGTTAGGGTTGGTTGGTAACGCCAGTAGTTGCAGGGCGGTTTGCACTTGGCAAGACAATCGGTCTTAGACATGTCCACAGTATACCTGCAATTGATCTCTTGGCTGCTCTCACAGGGAGGATAGTGTGCTGCATTTATTATGCTGTCAGAATTGGGCAACTGCACGCAGCCACACTGTTGGAACATGTGATCGGTCAAACAGTCAACTCTAAAAAGACTGCCTTGAAAGGAAAATCGTGGGCTAAAATCTGACTTGCCGGCAATTCACATCGGAATATGGAGCACTGTTGTTGAAGAATTTATATGAATAACTGTCTTGACATGTACCATAGATTTTTCCCTTTTCGAGCTGATACCGAATCGGTTGTAAGATAACTGTAGCCCTACTGCCGGCCGGGATTGCTAGGTAGTTTAGTACATATGATTCGGATTCGCCAGGCTCAGATAGGAACATCTAAACACATCATTGTCATTGTTGTAGTCATCATTGTCGTTGTTGTTGTTGTCATTGGTCCATTGATGTCACTGACATAATAATCATAGAACAATGAATGTGTTCTGTTAAAAGGCTTCACTAACACCAATTCCTTCAAAAGCCGGGGGCAAGCTGGGCCAAGACTGGTCTGAGCTGAGGTCTAGAATGACCAGCAGCCCTGATCCTATCATCTGCGGCTGTCGATGCTCCATCCGAAAGCAACGCTCAGACACAGGTTCTCTGACAGCTCGAACAAGCGAGTTGCAGTCAACCAAGGCATTCACATAACAAGTGAGGAATACCTGTAAACTGAGATTCTGTGTAAAACACTACATCATTCATGAAGTTCAGACAACCTGACTTATGTCTACTCCAACGAGATCCAAAAATTTCTGAGAACTTATCTTCCCATGATTATTGAGAAAACTTTGAACGTTCTGAAAGTGAAGTGCAAATAGATCCTGACCAGGAGTCGCTTCTGGAAAGATTTCTTGCAACTCCAATCGAGACTGATTCAAGCTTTCCTCAACATCCATCTTTAGCTGTTCTGCTCGCTTGCGTGCCTCCGCCTCAGTCTCTGCTGTCATCTAAACATGATGGCTTATGTACCAGCAAGAGAAAAGCGGCAGTGACCAGCGGAAACAGAGGTGCAGTCGGAAAAGTAGGCTTTTCCATTGCATACAAATCAGAATACTGCAGAAGTCTAGCGTAAATGTGTGTAGAAACCAGGAAATGGTCGACCACTGTGGGAGAAATTTTCCGCTCCTTCACTCTTGACCGATTGACGAGGGTAGGCAAACAGATCGTTACAGCAGGGAAGATAAAATCACTCAGCGAACCGTAGTCGTATGTCGTTAGGATGGGGCTTTTGTTGTACTGGTAGAAGACTCGGTAAATTTCTACGACTGCTACTAGGACATTGAGACACAGGATTGAACTCCAGAAGATACGTCCGGCTTTGGAAGCGGAACCTTGGATGTCAGGTACCGCGTGAAAAGAGCTTTTCTGTGCAAAATCGTCCAGCAAGGCCATTTCGTGTGTCTTCAGCTGAACCACTAAACAAACTTATTGCAGTTGTGTCCATTTGCAAAATGAAGAATTCGATCGATATCAGCCCAACTATCATCAGATCACCACAAGCATTACAGATTGGTTGGTAGGTAGACAGGTAGAGAGAGGGAAATAGCTAATGTTTTAGCAATAATTCGGAGTCAAAGATAGTCAATATATTAACCCTCAGCTTTATTTTGTAACCCACACCTCAGCACAAACCATCAATAATTCATAAGCAATCAGTATCACAGTTTACTTTGCAGTTTGCTGTCTGCATCACTCTCACTATCAATGACAAACCGAACCCGCATACATATTTTGTCACTAAACCTTAGTGGCACATTTTTGTGAATCGGTGAGATTTATTATTATTTATTATGAGGTGAACGACCGCACAAGGCATCAACAACGCACAGAATGACGTAAAAAGAGAAGAAGATGGCGGACGCCTATCAAAATGGCGGCGGCCCCGCTGTATGCGCTTGTTTGGAATGGCTCGCGTCTTGGCACGACAACGCCGAACCGTAAATTACAGTGAAGACACACCAAACAACCTTTTTCTCAAAAATTCTGAAACAATGAAGCATCAGTCAGTGGATCTCTACCTGATTCAAGTTCCTCAAGTCCAATATTAAAATTATGACATACAGTAGAATATGTACGGAACACATTTTGGTTGAAGAAACGTCAAAAATTGGCTTAAAACATAAAAGGCGCTTTATTCTATTTTATGGCGTTTTTTGCAGAGCATGCTGTTTTGGTTTTGCTTTACAATGAAAATCTCGGAGAGAAAAGAACAATTTTGCCGTGTGCTTTAGCGCACCCAACCGCTGTTTATTTGAAAGTGAATGATTTATTGATGGAATAACACCCATTTCAGGCTGACGCCTGGTAAACTGAAACATGATAGATCCCTGAAAATGTCAATTTGGCTCTGTTTCAAAAAGTAGTCAAAGTAGTCAAACCGGTTGTCGTAGTAGTCAAACGGTTTGACTACGATCCGGTTTGACTACGATACAGTTAAATTTGACTACTCTGGTATTGTACTCAAACGGACGGTAGTCATAGTAGGTATGGGCGACCATTTTTAATAATTCGCGCTACAACAACGAAAATATCTAAAAGGGCCGATAGCATGACCGCATAGGACAATTCAGGCAAAAAACCGCATTAGATTTCATTAAAAATTAGAAAAATGCGATTTAATGACAGCCGCCTGCGAAGGACTTTTCTATGGCGCACTTGGTACCATTTTTATTATGGGCAATATATTTGAATAACTCGCGCTAGAAGAAAAAGTTTATGTTAAAACGGCGATAACATGACCGGATGCGATAAATTACGCAAAAAACCGCACTTGATTTCATGAAGAATTAGAGAAATTCGTGTTAAAAACAGTTTTTTGTGTGAGCCGCGCAGTTTAGTAATTAGCATTTGGTCGCACGTTTGAAATGGGACTGATTTTCTGTGGCGACTAGAAGGCCGTGCATATGCGTAACACAGCTAAATTAATGCGAAAAAGTATGATTGCAAGCGTTGCACAAAATAAAATACTGAAATGGAAAAATTTAGGGTTACAGAAACTTCAACACCGTTTGTGGGGTTAACGACAAACAGCAGAGAGTCAATTCTTGTATCATTCGAAAGCCTGTAGTCTACTGTACTCAGAACCGATTGAAACCCTTTCGCCAAATTCATCGTTTTATCACAACAATCATGAACACGAAAAAAATCCACGAAAAAGCCGATTTTCAGTAGTTAAGAAAGAATCCAATTTGTGGGGACCGCGTCAAACTGCGTTAAGAAAAAGAGTGGTGCTATATAGGTAACAAGTTACGCTGATTTCAAATCCGATTGAAACCAAATTAAATAAACTCTCCTTTCAACAGAAAATGGACGTTGAAAAAGGACGAATTCAGTTTTTGAGAAAAAAATGCCCTTTAACGGCTGAATTATGGTTCAAAATGCATCTTATTCGATAGCTCGTACTCTGTTTCATTTAAGTACATCACTTCCTACCATCAATAACCGAACATAAAAAAGAATTTGCGCTTGAAGTTGCGAAAACCGTTTTCGGACCATATTGTGCCCGTATTTTTGAATTTTCTAAACGGCGCAGCCGGACGAAGCGTACCCATCCCTAGTCATAGTCATAGTCAAACGGAAATTTTGGTATTGTAACAACACTAATTTCAGGTCATTTGGCTTCATTCACGAAAATGACGCAAAAAGAAAAGTTTCCATTCCAGAGAAAACTTGAGGCCGCAAGCAAGCGAATTTAAAAATAACTTTATACAACGCACATGTACACCAGATACAATACAGCAATAACCCAGATGGGCCACATGCGAGGCAATTAGAACAGACTCGAACCCGGTACATGTCAGGCGCCACGTGCATGGAGCAAAGACACTCACCAATACACCACAGACGCAGAATTACTAGAAAATGTCTCGATCTAGCCCTAGTTCTTCTAATCACTTGCATACGGCCTTAGATTACAGCTATTACTCGCAACAAATGTGTGTTCAAAGCTTTCCACCAACAAAATCAAAGACAAGTGACCAAGAGAAGCTTCGGCTTCTAAACATAACTTTAGAGAAAAACCGTTTAATTATTTGATAACTACAACCGCCTCAACCTCTGTCTGACTGTCAGTGGCGTATGTTTTGCGTTTGCAGGTGAACCACGGCAACACAAGATAGACCAACAGCTGCACGAATGAGGTGACACTTGCGCCCAAGAACAGACCTAAGTGACCGCCGATTTGACCCAGGAACCCATCGAACGTTAGAGAATCTTCTTGGCGAACATGCATGTACTGAAGCAAAGACGGGGCTAACCGGTTTGGAATGGTAACCAACACTTACACTCATCTCTTCAAGTCCAACTGTCAGATAGACCATGTCAGCTAGTGGTCTGGGTGTGATGTTTTGCTTGGCCAGGAACTCGATCATTTTAGGACTGGCCAGGTTGGAATGAGTTACGGTTGGTTGGTAACGCCAGTAGTTACAGGGCGGTTTGCATTTGGCAAGGCAATCGGTCTTAGACAAGTCCACAGTATACTTGCAATTTATCTCTTGACTGCTCTCACAGGGAGGATAGTGGGTTGCATTTATTATGCTGTCAACATTGGGCAAATGCATGCAGCCACACTGTTGGAACATGTGATCGATCAGACAGTCAACTCTAAAATAGACTGCCTTCAAAGGCAACTTGGTATAGGCTAGGAAAATTCCAGGCTAAAATCTGACTTGCCGGCAATTCACATCGGAATATGGAGCACTGTTGTTGAAGAATTTATATGAATAACTGTCTTGACATGTGCCATAGATTTTACCCTTTTCGAGCTGATACCGAATAGGACGTAAGGTAACTGTGGCCCTACTTCCAGCCGGGATTGATTGGTAGCTTTGTACATATGATTCGGAATGGTCAGGCTCAGATAGGAACATCTAAATACTGTTATTATACTATAGTATAGTAAAACAAAAATTAGTAATAGTAGTGGTATTTTACTAGTAGTAAAATGTTAGTAAAAAGTAAAATTAAGAACCAATAGTACAGTAAAAATGTAATCAAATTAGAAAGACGGTCATAAGTAATATGGAAATTTTACTACTATTTTACAAATAATTTTTGGTTACTAATTCCAGCCAAAATCTTGAACAATTTTGCACTAAAATATGTGACGGTTAACTTTTGTCAGACAAATTTAGACATTTTTTGTGTCTAAAGTCCTGGAGAAGTTCCTTTCCTATCATGATCAAATTTAGTAACTATTTGAACCAACATCAATATATCACAAAATTTTAGCGTTATTGGTGCGAAATTCCAAATTACCACTAGTGAAATCTTATTAAAATAGTAGTAAAATTAGCAAAATTATTAGTACAACAAAGAATTGTAAAATCGGAGCTGCTTGGTAGTAAAACAAAATAAAAGTTAAATTGAAGGGCTGAACAAGTAAATTTAGAAAATAGTAAAATAAAAATCCACTAGTAAAAATACAGTAGATCTAAACACATCATTGTCATTATTGAATTCATCGTTGTAGTTGTTGTCTTTGGTCCATTGATGTCATTGACATAATCATCATAGAACAATGAATGTGTGTGAAACAATTAAATTAAGTACTTCAATTCCTTGGAAAGGCGGGGGCAAGCTGGGCCAAGACTGTTCTGAGCTGAGGTCTAGAATGACCAGCAGCCCTGATCCTATCATCTGCGGTTGTTGATGCTCCATCCGAAAGCAACGCTCATATACAGGTTCTCTGACAGCACGAACGAACGATTTGCAGTCAACCAAGGCATTCATATAACAACTGAGGAATACCTGTAAACTGAGATTCTGTGTAAAACACTAAATACATCATTTCATCAAGTTCAGACAACCTGACTTATGTCTAGTCCAACAAGATCCAAAAATTTCTGAGAACTTATCTTCCCATGATTAGTAAGAAAACTTTGAACGTTCTGAAAGTGAAGTGCAAATAGATCCTGACCAGGAGCCGCTTCTGGAAAGATTTCTTGCAACTCCAATCGAGACTGATTCAAGCTTTCCTCAACATCCATCTTTAGCTGTTCTGCTCGCTTGCGTGCCTTCGTCTCAGACTCTGCTGTCATCTAAACATGATGGTTTATGTACCAGCGAAAGAAAAGCGGCAGTGACCAGTGGAAACAGAGGTGCAGTCGGAAAAGTAGGCTTTTCCATTGCATACAAATCAGAATACTGCACAAGTCTAGCGGAAATGTGTGTAGAAATCAGGAAATGGTCGACCACTGTGGGAGCAATTTTCAGCTCCTTCACTCTAGACCGATTGACGAGGGTAGGCAAACAGATCGTTACAGCCGGGAAGATGAAATCACTCAGCGATCCGTAGTCGTATGTGGTTAGGATGGGACTTTTGTTGTACTGGTAGAAAACCCGGTAAATTTCTACGACTGCTACTAGGACATTGAGACACAGAATTGAACTCCAGAAGATACGTCCGGCCTTGGAAGGCGAACCTTGGATGTCAGGTACCGCGTGAAAAGAGCTTTTCTGTGCAAAATCGTCTAGCAAGTCCATTTCGTCTGTTTTCAGCTGAACCACTAAACAAACTAATTGCAGTTGTGTCCATTTGCTAAATGAAAAATTCGATCGATATCAGCCCAACCATCATCAGTCAGATCACCGGCAACCATTTCATATTGGTTGGTAGGTAGACAGGCAGGGAGAGGGAGTTAGCTAATTGTTTTAGCAATAAACCCCTTCGAGCAAACCATCTAACTTCGAGCTAATTCTTGTCGAGCTATTTGACTTTTTGAAGAAATTGTGACTCGCTAATCCGATGAACACGTTCCGATCAGAAATTCGTCGTCCAGGCTCGGTGGGAGGATTTGAAATAACTACGAACTGAAACCGCTTATATGACACCGTTCCAATTTGATTTTATTTCGAATTAGACCGCTATTAGATGTCAATTGTAATCATACACGCCCGAAATCAAAACCAATCAGATCCTAATCGGCTCCAGATTTGAAGAACTCGGCTAATCGCGATCACAGCTTGCTTTGCAGTTTGCTGTCTGCATCACTCTCACTATCAATGACAAACCGAACCCGGTTACATATTTTGTCAATAAACCTTAGTGGCACATTTTTGTGAATCGGCAAATAGACCACATGCTGCATCAACTCTTTGCACCGGCTCACATCAGAAGAACCACTGCTGTCATCTATGACAGACAGTTGAGTGGCTTGATTGTAAGCATCTACACCAAGACTGTTCAAACTTTGCACGACAAACTGAGGATGGCGCTACAAAATCAGAGCAATATTGTTGACAAGAGAGTTAAGAGTCAGTTTCTGAACCGATCGAGTCTTGGCCCTTTGCCCTATTCAGACCCCAAAATTGAAACTTTGGGCTAGAGAGCTGTAAGTTGGTACACTAATACATACTTACGAGTTGTCTTTCGGCCCCAAAGGATTAGTGGATTTGACGCTCCAATCCCGAGATACAGCCTTCTGAAAATCGACCCGCTTAACTATGGGACCAAAATTTCAAACTCGAATTTCTAACCTACCAGCTGGAGTTGGAAGATAAAAATTCGTGTTTTTGCGTAACTTTTCGAGTACTTTAAGAATCTGCAGTCCAATGTTGTTTTGGAAGAAAAAAAATTTTTTTCGACCTCTTTCGCGGGCCATAACTCGGCTGGAACCCCCCCCCTAGAGGCGCTTTTTTATTTCATAACTTTGTAGCGCTTTTTATAAGCTTCATTTTTGTATAGAATATGTTACGATTGCTCGTGGCCAATCCAGTGAAAATTGGCCTCAAATGTCAGGAACCCGAAAAATTCGCATGTTTCACTATAGACATAATTTTCCAAATCGAATTTCTGACTTAATAAACGGAGTTGAGCTTTGAAAATTTGGGTTTGCAGAGTACTTTCAGCGTGCCTTCGGAATATTTAGTGGATTTAGGATTTCTAGGAAAAAATTTTTTTCGACCTCTTTCGCGGGCCATAACTCGGCTGGAACCCCCCCCTAGAGGCGCTTTTTTATTTTATAACTTTGTAGCGCTTTTTATAAGCTTCATTTTTGTATAGAATATGTTACGATTGCTCGTGGCCAATCCAGTGAAAATTGGCCTCAAATGTCAGGAACCCGAAAAATTCGCATGTTTCACTATAGACATAATTTTCCAAATCGAATTTCTGACTTAATAAACGGAGTTGAGCTTTGAAAATTTGGGTTTGCAGAGTACTTTCAGCGTGCCTTCGGAATATTTAGTGGATTTAGGATTTCTAGGAAAAAATTTTTTTCGACCTCTTTCGCGGGCCATAACTCGGCTGGAACCCCCCCTAGAGGCGCTTTTTTATTTTATAACTTTGTAGCGCTTTTTATAAGCTTCATTTTTGTATAGAATATGTTACGATTGCTCGTGGCCAATCCAGTGAAGATTGGCCTCAAATGTCAGGAACCCGAAAAATTCGCATGTTTCACTATAGACATAATTTTCCAAATCGAATTTCTGACTTAATAAACGGAGTTGAGCTTTGAAAATTTGGGTTTGCAGAGTACTTTCAGTGTGCCTTCGGAAAATTAGTGGATTTAGGATTTCTAAGAAAAAAATTTTTTCGACCTCTTTCGCGGGCCATAACTCGGCTGGAACCCCCCTAGAGGCGCTTTTTTATTTCATAACTTTGTAGCACTTTTTGTAAGCTTCATTTTGGTATAGAACATGCTACGATTGCTATTGGCCAATCTGGTGAAAATTGGCCTCAAATGTTGAGAACTCATAAAAATTTGGCCTTCCAAATGAAGGAATTTTTCGGGTTTGTAACATTTGAGGCCAATTTTCACCGGATTGGCCACGAGCAATCGTAGCATGTTCTACACCAAAATGAAGCTCATAAAAAGCGCTACAAAGTTATGAAATAAAAAAGCGCCTCTAGGGGGGGTTCCAGCCGAGTTACGGCCCGCCAAAGAGGTCGAAAAAAAATTTTTTTCTTCCAAAACAAAATTGGACTGCAGATTCTTAAAGTACTCGAAAAGTTACGCAAAAACACGAATTTTTATCTTCCAACTTCCAGCTGGTAGGTTAGAAATTCGAGTTTGAAGTTTTGGTCCCATAGTTAAGCGGGCCGATTTTCAGAAGGCTGTATCTCGGGATTGGAGCGTAAAATCCACTAATCCTTTGGGGCCGAAAGACAACTCATAAGTATGTATTAGTGTACCAACTTACAGTTCTCTGGGCCAAAGTTTCAATTTTGGGGTCTGAATGCTGAGACTCGATCGGTTCAGAGACCGACTCTTAAAATCGCTGAAAATGCACTTTTTTATTTCATAACTTTGTAGCGCTTTTTATAAGCTTCATTTTGGTGTAGAACATGCTACGATTGCTCGTGGCCAATCCGGTGAAAATTGGCCTCAAATGTTACAAACCCGAAAAATTCCTTCATTTGGAAGGCCAAATTTTTATGAGTTCTCAACATTTGAGGCCAATTTTCACCAGATTGGCCAATAGCAATCGTAGCATGTTCTATACCAAAATGAAGCTTACAAAAAGTGCTACAAAGTTATGAAATAAAAAAGCGCCTCTAGGGGGTTCCAGCCGAGTTATGGCCCGCGAAAGAGGTCGAAAAAATTTTTTTCCTAGAAATCCTAAATCCACTAATTTTCCGAAGGCACACTGAAAGTACTCTGCAAACCCAAATTTTCAAAGCTCAACTCCGTTTATTAAGTCAGAAATTCGATTTGGAAAATTATGTCTATAGTGAAACATGCGAATTTTTCGGGTTCCTGACATTTGAGGCCAATTTTCACTGGATTGGCCACGAGCAATCGTAACATATTCTATACAAAAATGAAGCTTATAAAAAGCGCTACAAAGTTATGAAATAAAAAAGCGCCTCTAGGGGGGGTTCCAGACGAGTTACGGCCCGCCAAAGAGGTCGAAAAAAATTTTTTTTCTTCAAAACAAAATTGGACTGCAGATTCTTAAAGTACTCGAAAAGTTACGCAAAAACCCAAATTTTTATCTTCCAACTCCAGCTGGTAGGTTAGAAATTCGAGTTTGAAGTTTTGGTCCCATAGTTAAGCGGGCCGATTTTCAGAAGGCTGTATCTCGGGATTGGAGCGTCAAATCCACTAATCCTTTGGGGCCGAAAGACAACTCATAAGTATGTATTAGTGTACCAACTTACAGTTCTCTGGGCCAAAGTTTCAATTTTGGGGTCTGAATGCTGTGACTCGATCGGTTCAGAGACCGACTCTTAAAATCGCTGAAAATGCACTGAAATTTGACACTCGAGACCTAGTATTTGCTTGAATCAAAACATTGGGCCCCTACTACTGTTGTTTGGGTATGGGGTTTTCAGGAATCGGTTCGGTATGGGTAGGTATTTTTCGGCATACCCAGGAATCGGTTCGGTATGGGTAGGTATTCGCAAAAATACCGGTATACCGGTATTTATTCGGTATTTTCTGAAAATGTTTTACAAAGTCAAAACACTGAATTTCCCATTTACAAGGCCATTGATTTAGTCATTTCTAAGATCAGAGGCTAGAAAATTCATCGAAAGCAATGGGATTTACAGTTTTTATGAATTTTTTGAATCTTTTTAGTTTCACTGAAGTGGAAATCATTTTTATAAATAATTTGGCTAAGAGAAATGCTTCCATTGACTGTAGTTTTAAGGCCTGCTAGTGATATAGTATGGAGATCTAAAGCAGCAGTGACAAAACGCGGGCTTATTTTGTTGATTGTGATTGTAATGTATATGAAATACATAGAGACTTGATTATTTAGCAGCAGTGTAAGGTTTAGCGAAAACTAGAAGAACGCTTTCTAATGACAGTGCAAGTTTGGGACGGGGAGGAGGGTCATACACTAAAAATCCTTCAAATACGATATTTTGGGAGGATATCGTAATAGAATGTGTTTCTGCATGGCCCAAAAATGCAAAATTACAAAGAAAACATTGTGATCATAGGGAATTTTCGATAAAAGTTTCACTAAGCTGGACAAGAAATACCGATTCCCAAATACCTGGGTATTCCCAAAATAATCGGTATACCCGGTATGGGTATTTATTAAAATACCTGGAATGGGTAGGTATTTATTGGGTAGGTATTCCCAAAAATACCCATTTTTCGGTATGGGTTCGGTATACCCAATCAACAGTAGCCCCTACCAAGCTTCAAACAAAGGAGACATACCACAATAATAGGGAACAGCCAGTAGTTGCGGTCCTTAGCTTCTTCCCCAATCAACGGTGAGCCGGGCGAAGAGAGCATAAGACGTGCAAAATTTCCCTTGATTTTCGAGCGTTCAAACTCGCCGTTGTCTAACTGTTCCATGCGACCACACATAAAAGCAAGCAAAGCATCAGACGGCTGTTTTCTGATTACTTTCAACAAGTCACTGGGGAATGCTCTTAGCAGGCCGACGAAGAAGGATTTGTGGTCCAGGTTGCACCATCGAGTGATGCGCATTCCAGACTTCATAAGAGAAGCAGCGTTCAGCCAAGGACTGATAGCAGCATATTTCAGCACCTTGGAGAGGTACTGTCTACGGGACTGCACAGGCCACGCATCGGCAATACTTCGCATTCGCGCCAACACCTGTGGATCGCGCACCTTGGCTATGGCACCGCCGAAACAAGTGATGGGCTTGATCACTCCGAAGCTGAATAGTGACAGGTCGGTAGAGGGTTCGCCCAAGTAGTTGAGGCCGGTAAAGATTTCGGCACAGTCCTCGACAAGTGGAATGTTGAATTTGCGTGCCACATGAGCGAATGGCGCTACATCGGCTCGTCTTCCAAAGATGTGGGTAACAATTATGGCAACAGTGGCTGCTGAGACCACACCCTCAATGACACTTTCAGAAGCACTCAATGTGGATTTGTCAACATGGCAGGGTTTTGGAACCAAGTTGTGAGCTCTAATGATGCGTGGGATGTCGGGTATGGTGATAGCTGTTACTAATACTTCACCTCCTGGCTGAAAGTGCATGGCACTGATCCAGAGGTCAAGTGCACTGCGCACAGAAAAACAGGGCAGCACAAGGTTAGGGTTCTGATGGGTGGTGAAGTAGGCCTCCAAATGGGACTCATATGATCTCCGTGCTATTCTACCAGAACGCAATACCTCTAGGATGGCCCTCGTGAAGCAGTCCCATGAAGCATCTGCATAAGCCAGCTTCAAGCAAAAAACAATCATTACACATATGTACTTACCAATAAAAACGCATGAGTAAGGGACAATGTCACGGCTGCCCATTCCTATTGGAATTGCAGTGTAGTGGCCAGCGTTCTTGGCTGGCAGTACCGAATATCAATGAAGCTCATATATGGAAGAATATTCCTTGCAGTATCAGTTTATTGCATTTTTCATAACCTATACATATGCATATTCATCTTTAACCATGCAGTTTCTTAAAAACATTTGAATGTTGTCATCTGAATATATCTGTATTTTAAGATGCATTTTGCGAGAAAGTCAGCTTTGAGGGGGCAAGCAGGGCCATCTCACGGATCTGGCTGATATTTATATCTGTTAAAATAGAGCACAGTCGAAGAAGACCAACGGTGCATGCCCGGCCACCAGCAACCCCCTAGAACCGGAGCTACACCCCCTCAAAGTTGGGTCGGCAGCAATTTTCGGGCTCATTTTAATAGCTCTGACACCCTCCATTCAAACGATCACCCTTCATTCGTTTCTTAAGCTAGGATCTCGACTCGCATATGGTTTTGTAGCTGGTCCAATGGCCTTTCATTTTCTGGTACTCCGGTTTCCAGATCGTAGCTGGTTACCGAAATATTCGCCGAAAACTGCGAAATTTCCACAAAATGCCACTCCGTTTTTTTTTCGAAAAATCTTTATAACTTTTTGTGCAAAGGCCCTGCCAAGCTAATGTTTTAACAAAAGTTAGGCATGAGTTGGCCAAACAAAATGAGCACCCCAAAGTGTGCGGTTCGGGGGGGCGGGGGGTGGTATGGCCTCTCAAAGGTGTTCGAAAAAAATTTTTTTCTGCAAAGCTTAGTTGTTAGCGTACTGTTATATGCAGTTTTGTGTGCTGAGTTCGAAAATGCATTCAGTTTAGCTAGATTCGCTCTGGATCGGGAGAAATTGGCGTCCAAAGTTGAGACCAACCCTTTTTCTTGACTGGCACTACTCGCTAGTATGACCATTAACCGCGGTGCAATGCAGTTTTTCTTACGTAGTTTTTGCTACTGATTCCGAAAATAACTTTATTTTTGCTCTACGTTGCCTACTTTTGAAGATATCGGCATTTTTATGATTTGGGAACAAAACGGCTGCACTTGCTATAACATGCTCGTTTGAAAGGTGGCTCAATTCAGTCGCATCTAGAGTACAGAGCCATAAAAATTTATATCACCTAATGCAGTTTTTGCCGCTGATTACGAAGATGACATCTGTTTTTCAATCTGACTGCTCCTGAGCTACTTATGTAACTTTTATGCCCTGGTACTCAGACAATAAGTTATCTGTCAAATCTGGACATAATATGGTATCTATGTGGTGCAGTTTTCTCCGCTGATTCAGAATATTATCATATTTTTGCGCTACGGTCACTCTGTCGCAAGTTATGGACCTCCAAAGTTTCATTAAGAAACATGCCGTGAGAAGCTGTAATCCAAAAATAAATGTTCAGCATTCATGCATTTCTGAAATGAACCTTTTGTCAGTCAATAGTGTACCCGACCTATTTTGACCCGCTGAGTTCAAAAATGGCGTTTGTTTTTTTCTACTGCTGTTCAATTTTGAGATATTACTGATCAAACAAAATTTGCATTAATATTCATATATCTCCAAAACGAGTAACTATAGATTAAAACAAACGCCATTTTTGAACTCAGCGGGTCAAAATAGGTCGGGTACACTATTGACTGACAAAAGGTTCATTTCAGAAATGCATGAATGCTGAACATTTATTTTTGGATTACGGCTTCTCACGGCATGTTTCTTAATGAAACTTTGGAGGTCCATAACTTGCGACAGAGTGACCGTAGCGCAAAAATATGATAATATTCTGAATCAGCGGAGAAAACTGCACCACATAGATACCATATTATGTCCAGATTTGACAGATAACTTATTGTCTGAGTACCAGGGCATAAAAGTTACATAAGTAGCTCAGGAGCAGTCAGATTGAAAAACAGATGTCATCTTCGTAATCAGCGGCAAAAACTGCATTAGGTGATATAAATTTTTATGGCTCTGTACTCTAGATGCGACTGAATTGAGCCACCTTTCAAACGAGCATGTTATAGCAAGTGCAGCCGTTTTGTTCCCAAATCATAAAAATGCCGATATCTTCAAAAGTAGGCAACGTAGAGCAAAAATAAAGTTATTTTCGGAATCAGTAGCAAAAACTACGTAAGAAAAACTGCATTGCACCGCGGTTAATGGTCATACTAGCGAGTAGTGCCAGTCAAGAAAAAGGGTTGGTCTCAACTTTGGACGCCAATTTCTCCCGATCCAGAGCGAATCTAGCTAAACTGAATGCATTTTCGAACTCAGCACACAAAACTGCATATAACAGTATGCTAACAACTAAGCTTTGCAGAAAAAAATTTTTTTCGAACACCTTTGAGAGGCCAAAACACCCCCCCCCTCCCCCCCTAACCGCACACTTTGGGGCGCTCATTTTGTTTGGCCAACTCATGCCTAACTTTTGTTAAAACATTAGCTTGGCAGGGCCTTTGCACAAAAAGTTATAAAGATTTTTCGAAAAAAAAACGGAGTGGCATTTTGTGGAAATTTCGCAGTTTTCGGCGAATATTTCGGTAACCAGCTACGATCTGGAAACCGGAGTACCAGAAAATGAAAGGCCATTGGACCAGCTACAAAACCATATGCGAGTCGAGATCCTAGCTTAAGAAACGAATGAAGGGTGATCGTTTGAATGGAGGGTGTCAGAGCTATTAAAATGAGCCCGAAAATTGCTGCCGACCCAACTTTGAGGGGGTGTAGCTCCGGTTCTAGGGGGTTGCTGGTAGCCGGGCATGCACCGTTGGTCTTCGACTGTGCTCTATTTTAATAGATATAAATATCAGCCAGATCCGTGAGATGGCCCTGCTTGCCCCCTCTCTTCGGCACCAAAGCTGACTTTCTCGCAAAATGCATCTTAAATGTCTTTGCCCTTCATTCTTGCCATCATTCAACTGCAGATTTTTCAGTTGTGCTCTTCAGTTGAAATCGCGCTCGCTCGTTTCACTTTCTCTTGTTCCCTAGTCAACTTCCCATCATTTGCCAGTCTGCTTAGCGCTGGAAGCAGCAGGTAAACGATCAGCTGAATGAATGACGTCACACTGGCGCCCAAAAACAAGCCCAGATGACCTCCGATCTGACCTATGAAGCCGTCAACAGTCAGCGCATCTTCCTGCGTGGTAAGTGTGTACTAAAGAACAGGCACCCATTCCAAGAACGCCAACTCAGTAGAAAACTCACGCTCATCTCTCCAAAGCCAACCAGCAATGCCACCATCTGGTTGAGCTTCTTCGGGCGCAGATTCTGCCCTTTCAACCAGGCAGTTAACTTCGGACTCGGAAACTGCGTGTAGGATATGGTTGGGTTGTAGCGCCAATAGTTACAGCGGGGTTTGCAGGCGTGGCTGCAGCTGAAGTCAGTGGTAGTGACAGCTTCTGCCACGCATTGTATCTGTTCTGCTGTCCGGCAGACTGGCAATGAATCACTGAAGAACTTGCTGCTGAGTACACAGTCACATGAGCGGAACGCCTGTGCACCCAAACAGTCAGTCCTGAAAAAGACAAGCATTTTCAACAAACGTAATGGTACTTGTTCATGACAGATGCCATAGATCAGTTCTTGAGGGATGGCATGAAGTCAATCATTCATGGCTCAAAATTCGCAACTGTGGCTTTTCTCAAGCCTGCATACATACAGTACCTGCAAGCGAAGTCGGAATATGTCAGGTTCTCCAGTAGTTGGTATTTGTAAACGTCGCGACATGTGCCGTATTTTCTTCCCTTGGATAGTTTGTAGTGCGTCGGTCGTAGCTGAACCTGGGCAACTCTACCTGCTGCAATTCCATAATAGTTCACGTGAAACGGGTTGTTTCTTCCAGACTCAGTGAAGTAGACCTAGAATTTAGAAGACATAATCTATAACAAGTGCACAATTTAGAACAACACCCATTTTTGGACACCCTGTGGAAAGAACAAGATGTACAGGCTAATAGTTGATAATGCAGATGTTAAGAATAAGACAAAGCCAAAGACAAAACCAATCTAGCACGCCCTCCAATTTCCGGCTGCGTAGTCAAGCTGAGCTAGGTTTCGCTGCCGAATTGCTAGAGAATTCACTTATTCATGACGCGCTGATTATCCGATTTAGATACAGTGATGTTATCCCTCACCTATTTGGAACTGAGTGCTACTATTCAGCACCGTGATCAAGTTTTAGGCTTCTACGTAGGTTCGGGATGAATGAACCTCAGGATGAAGTTAGACTTACTTTTAGATTCAATCTTAGTCTTAAGTTAATATGGTTGGTTTCCACTAATGGGGGTAGATGGGTGAGAATGAGATGAGAATGGGTCCTATAATTCCCGAATGTTTCTTCAGAAAATGTGCAAAATGCTACCGTAGTATCTTATGTTTTCGTGTTGAAAAACCCCAAGACTATGTCAAATACGGTAGCTAGAAACAAACGGATCTAAGAAAATCGAAAAAATTTGCACAAAACCGAAACCGAGTGGATTCTGAATGGTGTTTAGTATGTTAAAAATGGACTTGCGTTAATTCCGTGTTCAAACACAGGCTTGTCGGGCAAAGCCGCATCCAAATTCAGATCGATTAAAGCTATCAGTCCTACACCACTGAGGGTCTGTGGTGCATTCGGTTCCAACCGAAAACATCGTTCATATCTAAGGTCAACCACGGGTCGCATGATAGACCGGCAATCTTTAAGTCCGGCGAAGAAGCAAAATCGGATAACCTAAAAAGCGGAATTTTACCCAGTTCTCATACACTACAAGTGAAAGTACTTGCGTGACGTCAAGGCCCAGAAGATCCAAAAATTTTTCCGGATTCAGTGCGCCATCTTTGGTCAAAAGTGGGGCCAAAACTAGAAAATTTTTCGCAAACAGGTCCTCGCCAGCCGAATTCGGATAAAGGGCCTTAAGTTCAGAGCGGGCATCTTCCAAGCTTTGTTCTAGATTAAGAGATTTTGCTTTTGCTTTCGCTGCCGTTTCGTTTTCGGCTGTCAACTAGAACACATTTCATTCATTACTCACTAGAACAGCGTACACTTTTTTTGCTTTTACCAGCGGAAAAAGCTGATTTGTAGGTAATTTTGGTTGACCATCGGCAATGACAGGAAGGATCAGATCAATTTGATCAAATAAGGAAATCGTGGAAAAGTACTGATTCACCACGCTGGGTGCCAATTTAGAGTCACTCACCTGTGAACTGTTTATTAGGTGAGGTAAACAAACTGTCACTGCTGGAAAGGAGATGTTACTCAACGAACGGTACTCATAAATGGTCAGTATAGGCTTTCTATTGAACTGATCGAACACTCTGTAGATCTCAAAGCTGGCTACAGCCACATTGACGGCAAATACGCAGCTCCAAAACCACCTTGTGCCCTTTGACAGGCTGTTATTGATGTCTGGGATGCCGTGGAGACTAGATTTTTGAGCGAAAGTCTGGAACGCACCCATTACCAACGGCAAAACGTTCGAATCCAATGAAACCTGACACGTTGGAAGCAAACGGTTTTAACCGTGTTTACATTCCAGTAAAAGGATCAATACAGCAGTTTGAACCAAAGACGTGACAAACACAGAGAATGAAGATAGTGCAAAAAATCAAGTTTCAGTTTCTTCTGTTGATGGTTGCACCGAAGGCTGAACTTTAGCAGTTTTCGAGGTGCTGGGAACCACAGGCCAAAGATAGACTAAGGCTTGTACCAGTGATATTATGCTGGCACCCAAGAACAAACCTATCTGACCTCCGATTTGACTTATGAAACCATCAATGGACAATGCGTCCTCTTGATTTACATGTGTGTACTGAAAGTAATAAAGTAAAGATTTGGTCAGCTACAAATCATATAAACAGTTCGTGTGGCGTGTGGAAAATATGTTGTGGTGTAGAGTGTGTAGTTGTAGAGTGAAGAAGAGTGATGAGTTTATAGTGTAAAGTGTAGAGTGTAGAGTGAAGAGTGTAGGTAGATTGTAGAGCGCAGATCGCAGAGTGAAAAGAGCAGAGTGTAAAGTGTAGAGTGAAGAGTGTAGAGAGTGTAGAGTATAGAATGAAGAGTGTAGATTATAAAGTGTAGAGTGATGAGAAGAGTGTAGATTGTAAAGTGTTGAGTGAAGAGTGTAGAGAGCAGAGAGTGTGGAACGACGAGTGTAGATTGTAAAGTGTAGAGTGTAGAGTGAAGAGTGCAGTGTGTAGAATGAAGAGTGTAGATTGTAAAGTGTAGAGTGTAGAGTGAAGAGTGTAGAGTGTAGAGTGTAGAATGAAGAGTGTAGATTGTAGAGTGTAGAGTGTAGAGTGGAGAGTGTAGAATCAGGAGTGTAGATTTAAAGTGTAGAGTCAAGAGTGTAGAGTGAAGAGTGTAGAGAGCGGAGAGTATAGAATGAGGAGTGCAGATTGTACAGTGTAGAGTGAAGAGTGTAGAGAATGTAGAGTGTAGAATGAAGAGTGTAGAGAGTGGAGAGTGTAGAATGAGGAGTGTAGATTTAAAGTGTAGAGTTTGGAGTGATTAGTGTAGAGAGTGTAGAGTGTAGAGTGAAGAGTGTAGAGAGCGGAGAGCGTAGAATGAGGAGTGTAGATTGTAAAGTGTAGAGTGTAGAGTGTAGAGTGTAGAGTGTAGAGTGTAGAGTGAAGAATGTAGAGAGTGGAGAGTGTAGAATGAGGAGTGTAGAATGTAAAGTGTAGAGTATAGAGTGAAGAGTGAAGAGTACAGAGTGTAGATTTGCAGAGTTGCAGAGTGTACAGTGCCGTGTGGTGTAGTTCTGTGTAGTGTCAAAACTCACACTCATAGTTGCGAACGATATATCAACCAAGATCTTGTCATAAACGTTGTCAGTGTTAAACCCAGCATCTCTCAGCCATTTAATAGGTTTTGGGGCGAAGTGTCCAGATGTAATGGTGGGGTTGTACTCCCAGTAATCACATACTGGCTTGCATCTTCTGTGACAGTCTGACGAGTCCAAATTGGCCACCATCAGACAGTGCTGCTGCCGTATTGTCTTGCACACCGGTATGGAGTCATTTTTAATGTATTTGCTAGGCAAAGGTAGGGTACATCGGCATTGTGTCTGAAGATGGTGCAGCAGACAGTCGATTCTACAAGATGTACCGGATTAACTGGAAAACAAACCGATGCAGACCACCTGCATGCCAGATCACTGTATGGGACTTGATTGCTCAGTTTGAGGTAATCAGCTCCGTCAACACAGGTGCCATATTTCCTGCCTTTTTCTAGGACATAATGAACCGGTCTCAGCTTTATCCAACTTATCGTGCCTGCTGGAACACTCTGGTACGTTTCAGAAAAGAGTGTATGGCTGTGAGACACGTGCACCTGAAGTTTCCTAGTAAATGACATGTTTGACAAAATTATTGGCCATTCTTACCCGAACGCTATTCTCGATACTGCCCAATGGCCAGGCCAATGTAGAGGCATGTGTGTCTATTAGAACTATCATGCCAACCATCGCAAAGTTTTGGGGCTGCTTCACATCCAGTGTATAACATCTCTGATATAACAAGTCATCTGTCATGTACGATATGTTATTGCAATCAAACAGGTGGCGGAAATAACAGTGAAGTAACACCTGCAATTAAGATCTGTAGTCACTGCACCCCAGAACAGTACCATTTTCTGCCAACCTGCTGCTGATTGAAACCGAAGTCTTCGAGAAAATTCTCTGTTTTTATGTGCATGCCAGTTTCGTCCAGATATTTTACTATGCTTTCGAAATGTGCAGCAAACAGATCATCTCCTGGAGTCAAATCTGGGTATAGAAGAGTTAGTTCTTGTTCTGCACTGGCAACTAAATTTGCTGGTTCAGCTTTGAAGATTGAAGCAATTGCTTCAGCTGCAGCTAATGCAGAACTACGATTCTGGGCCATTAGCTGCAAACAGAATGAGTTCGATTGATATGTGCTACACCATATCACACCCTGATCACTGACACTAACACAGACATGGATACTGAAATGGACAGCAACGTGGAAACAAGCAAACACTGATACTGACACTGACACTGTCACTGTCACTGACATTGACACTGACACTGACACTGACACTGACACTGACACTGACACTGACACTGACACTGACACTGACACTCAGACTGAGACTGACACTAACACTGGCACTGAGACTGACACTGACACTGACACTGACACTGACACTGACACTGACACTGACACTGACACTGACACTGACACTGACACTGACACTGACACTGACACTGACACTGACACTGACACTAACAGTGACACTGACACTGACACTGACACTGACACTGACACTGACACTCAGACTGAGACTGACACTAACACTGGCACTGGCACTGACACTGACACTGACACTGACACTGACACTGACACTGACACTGACACTGACACTGACACTGACACTGACACTGACACTGACACTGACACTGACACGTATTCACTGCTACACAGTGACGGAAATAAGTAAGGAATAAATGTTGCTTACGATTGGTGCAATCTGGCCAGTTGGTATATTGACAGTGGGTGAAATAGTTTTCAGGAGCAATGAACTCATCATGTAGAGTATGGTGCTAGTTTTTTTCAAGAAGTCGTTCACTAGGGTAGGAGCAATTTTTTTCCTGGCGACTTCGGAACTATTTATGAGATGGTTGGGACAAATGGTCACCACCGGAAAGTTGACATCACTTAGAGAATTATAATCATAGGTTGTGAGAATGGGCTTGCGATTGAACTGTTCAAAGACTCGATAGATTTCAAAACCAGCTGCCGAAAAACATCCAATCACAACTGCAACCCAAAACGCCTGCAACTTTCGATTGGGAGCCTCACGAATGTCTGCCAATCCATGGAAGGTGGTTTTCTGGGTGAACAGATGCAGCATGGCTAGTGACACATCATGATAACAGAATGGACGGAGCGCTGTTTGTTTTCCTTATTTGGTTTGATCGTTTGAAACTGAATATGACCAAATTTCTAGATCCAATATTTATGGACACACTGGTTAGATTTCGAATCTTCTCTGATAATGTCGATCTGATGAATTTATATTACTAAATATAAAGGTTGCAAGCATGAAAGAAAGAGCGCTTATTCTACAGTCCTAATGCAGTCTTTCTTGTCGTTAACATTTTAACTCCTTGTAACATACATGTTGCCATATGGCAACATGATAGATCCGGAAAATGATATGTCCCGAGGTGAAAAATGAGATCACGTACTTTCCAAAATGAGATGTCAGCGAAAATACGGAGATATCCGTCCATCTATCATTTTTGATCTTAGGACAACTCATTTTTTTAGGGATATGTCATTAATTGGCGTGATATGTCATTGCTTGGTTATGACTTGTCATCGTTCAGTACCTGCCCCGGCACGCCCGGGCGTGTTCGGTGATGTCGTCATGACGTCATTAGGTTATTTTTTGCTGCGCAATAGAATAGGCGTGTGTTGCACGTTTCCTGTGCAGTTTTTTGTGCTAGAAACAGCTAGACTAAGGAGAAGCGTCAAATAGTGAAGCAGAAAGAGGTATTTTTATTTTCTTCCTCCAAAATCTCTTTCTTTTTTGTGGGAAAAATAATCGAACGCTGGGTTCTTCTAAATGTCGTTTTGAATCCCGGTTTAAAGTGTCAGCTCTGAATTTTGTTCGCAAGAGGCCTCTGTTACTTTTGGGAGGGCGCAGCGTTTTAGAATTGCTGGAATCGCCTCGTTCTAGGTAGGTAACTATCCCTAAATAAACTAATTATTCATCAACGTTCTGTTCGTTAGGGCTTAACTGACTTTTAGGGGTCCCTCCTAAATATAATAGGTATATTATAATAGGTATATTCCATCCTCTATAATAGGTATATTAATTAATCACTATTATCTTTATTATTACTAAATTATTCTTTATTAATTAATTAGGGGTCTTGTGTTGTGCCCCCTTTAATTGATGATTCCCTATAATATGATGATAAAGCCCTAACGGCAAAAGTTAACAATCTGGGTCCCGCAGTGGCCGGCCAAATCGAGAATTGCTCTGGTCGTCGCATACAACCTATACTGATGGGTCTCTAGGGGTATTTTTATGTTTGGAAAACAGGCCCTCCAGAGTGTGCCCTATCGATATGTGTTGTTTAGTGAGTACAGAAGAATTTATGAGCTAAGATGAAAACCTGGAAGTACTCAATTTAATCAGTCGGTAACGTGTTATTTATTAGTTATATTGAAAAAACTTGTGATCATTAGACTCCTGATGGATAGAGCTTTCAAACGATATATTATATGCAAGGGTGCGGTGCCGTTGAAAATTTTGGAATTTTGCCAAAAAATAATCGATAATCAAGAAAAATCGATAGAGGTAGTCCAAAAATATCGAATATAATTAAGTCAACTGAATACGGTAGCAAATTGAAATTTTTGTTAGGTACCCTAAAAGACATATTTGCCTCTATTAGCTTTACTTAGCTAATGTTAAATTCTGCAGAGTACTTTATGCCACGTCACTTTGGAGCGAGGAAGAAGGAGTGGTAATGGCAACGCCGGATCGCGAGCGGAATCAGGATGACGATGCGGTGACTACCAGCACCAGGTCAGAGAGGACCCCCTCTCTGTTCGAAGACAATGAGGACGATGTCGAGAGCACTGCCGCCGCTTATGAGCCGCCGTTGGACAGTGAAGGTTGGTTCCAGTTAATCATTTTAGGGCCGGGGGACTTTGGGGGTTACCCCTCCCGCTCTTTTTGCTGGCAATATCCCCAAATGGCCACCGTTCCGGATTTTCCGACCCATGAATGGTTAAAACAGGGAATTATTAATTACGTAGAAAAAATGTTACTTGCTTCAGATGCGCCACTACAGAACGCTCCCGGGAGCTGTGCGAGGTGCGGCCGATAACGGAGCCGGAGGAGGCGTGGCAGGAGCTGGTGGTGGAGGGACGGCATGGGACAACGGAGCCGAAGGAGGCGCAGCAGGGGGCGGCGGAGGAACCGGCAACACCGAAGGCAAGCCCGGTCGAGGGGACAACAAGGACAAAAAGCCGGCCAACCGAACTGAAATGCAGGTGAGTTTAGATACTTTTTTGTAAGCTTTTTTTACACCCAAGCTGAAGGAAATTAGCCCCAGTAGGCTTCGAAATTACGTACTGAAATCATTACCACGATCTTGGGTTATTTTGTGCAATTAAAAACCTTTAATCCTTCTGTTTAGGCCGTAGGTGGCGGGGAGGAGGACTTGTCCGACGACCTCAGCAACATCCCGGATCTGCTGGATGACGTCCCTACCCCTCCACATCATGGAGCGCAGGGATTCGGCAGCGTACCGGTACTGTTATTTTACTAGTGGATTTTGATTTCACTATTTTCTAAATTTACAACAAATTCAGCTCTTCAATTTAGTTTTTATTTTTGTTTTACTACCAAGCAGCTCCAATTTCACTAATTTTTGTTTTACTAATAATTTTACTAATCTTACCACTATTTTACTACGATTTTACTAGTCATTAGGGGCAATTTTGCATCAATATTCCTTTTCGTTTCTTTGCTAAATTATTCCCTATCACTAGAGACCTGCATGGACCGCCCTTATGAAAAAACAATCTTTGTGGTTCCGCCAGACTGAAATCCTCAAAAATGTTATGCATGGTGACCCAGCCCTGCCCGTGCAGGTCTCTCTCTACCTACAGTATCAACAATTGGTCTATTTAGTTGGTGATCGGAGGACTGGGAGCCACCGGTGGTGGGGGCGCGGCAGGCGGTATTCGTCCTCCCACCAGGCCATTCAAAGTCTGTTTCTCAGCTATTTTCTGTTGTTTCCGAGTCACATTTACAGTTTCAGTCCTGGTACCACTTGCTCGTGCGCATTCAGGAAAGAGAACAAAGGCGCCAAAACGGCAATCGGGGCGGCAGCAAGGGCCGAAAAAAGAAGGACCATCAACGCAGGGGCAGTGGCCGAGAAGACGACAACGACGAGGACACCGATCACAAGGAGCCGCCGCAAGAGTAGAGTGGGGAGTGCATTCCGGCCGACAAACCTAAATCGCTGCCTGTGTTTTTTTGTTTTTAGTAAAATGTTGTTTAGTAATAGAAGATTTTGGTAACTACTGTTTTTTTCTAAATTTGGATCTCTGTTACGGCGGCTTGTTGAATATTCTGCATGAGCAGCAATTAAAACCGTGGTGATAGCTACTGGTACTGGGTCAGCTCCAAAATTTAGGTTGCCGGTCAGAAATTCTGCTAAAACAAACCCAAAGCGTCAAAAGCCGTGTTTACTTCGTGATTGACACCCCGAAAGTCATTAGGGAAGCCGAAAACTGCATCACAATTAAAGCTAGGACAGCTAATCGTCCACCGAATGAAGTCCAGAGCTTGGGTTGCCAGTCAGAAACTCTGCTAAACCAAACCTAAAGTGTGAAAGCAGTGTTTACTTCGTGATAAACACCCCAAAGGTCATTAGGACAGCCGAAAACTGCTTAAAAAATAAGCTAGGACAGCTAATACAGTCAAAAACTGCGTCAGAAATAAGCTGGACAACTAACATAGCCAAATGACAAACTAATTTTATCAGGACATGTCATGATTTTCTTCCGAAATGTTATCATTTTCTTCGGACATGTCCAAAAAAAACGGATATGTCCGTCTATATTTTATGACATATCGTAGAATTTTCACTTTACGATAGGTAAAGTTTCACTTTACGATATGTCACGAAAGTGAAGTGACATGTCACTTTTGGCGGTGTGTTACAAGGGGAGTTATGAGCCAGTTTAAGTTACTGACGACCCGTGGCGGACAACTTTGAGGCGAGGTTCTCCGATTTGGCCCAAATTTTGCATGCACACATATATTGATGTAAGAAACATTACCTGCAATTTTCTGCTTCCGGGAGGCCCCGGTTCCGGAATTAGAAAAATCAGAAAATTTCGGTTTTTCGGCAATAACTCGCTTACTTTTCGTCGTAGCGAGTTAGGAATGGCATTTTTAAAATTCTCGCATCTCGCCCGATCAGGCTAAGTGATTCAAAATTATTTTTTCGAAAAAAAATTTTTTTTTCTGCTCCACTGGAGGGCTGATTCCAGGAAACCTAGAGTCCTTACAGGTCTAGAGATATCCTTAATTGTCATTGTCAACCGAGATCGGGCGGCCATCAGGCAGACATGTATAGTGGGGGGTCAGCAGAATCGGCCGATATGGTGTGCGTTGGACATCCCTATGGCCCCAAAGTAAAACCCTAAAACAGTTCCGCCCAACTCCCTCTGGGTACCCAGCAATGGCCATCCATGGTTCTCTATGATGAAGGCCATTTTCCATAGTAAAACTCCAAAACACCCCCCACGGAAATGACCTTTTCTCTGGGGGGCGAGCAAACTCAGACCCGTGCTATGCAGCGTTCGAAAGCTCACATCATGGGCTTTCAGAATCTGTAATAAAATTTATGGCGTTTTTTGTTGTTTCAAAAATAATCGATCGCGAAATATCCATTAATCACGATTTTATCAGTTTTCAGCAGCCAAATAAAATGGTTTGGCATGAAAATTTGATGAGCATACTAGGTTTTCTGACACGGCAAATTCAATGGCGTGATCCATTTGTGCATAGGACCATGTGAACAATCCATAGCCAGCAATGGCCATCCATGGTTCTCTCTGATGAGGGCCATTTTCCGTCGTAAAACTCCAAAACACCCCTCACGGAAATGAACGTTTCTCTGGGGGGCGAGCAAACTCAGACCCGTGCTATGCAGCGTTCGAAAGCTCACATCATGGGCTTTCAGAATCTGCAATAAAATTTATGGTGATTTTTGTTGTTTCAAAAATAATCGATCGCGAAATATCCATTAATCACGATTTTATCAGTTTTCAGCAGCCAAATAAAATGGTTTGGCATGAAAATTTGATGAGCATACTCGGTTTTCTGACACGGCAAATTCAATGGCGTGATCCATTTGTCATAGGATCATGTGATCAATCGATAGCCAGCAATGGCCATCCATGGTTCCCTCTGATGAGGAGGGCCATTTTCCGTCGTAAAACTCCAAAACACCCCTCACGGAAATGAACGTTTCTCTGGGGGGCGAGCAAACTCAGACCTGTGCTATGCAGCGTTCGAAAGCTCACATCATGGGCTTTCAGAATCTGTAATAAAATTTATGGCGTTTTTTGTTGTTTCAAAAATAATCGATCGCGAAATATCCATTAATCACGATTTTATCAGTTTTCAGCAGCCAAATAAAATGGTTTGGCATGAAAATTTGATGAGCATACTAGGTTTTCTGACACGGCAAAGTCAATGGCGTGATCCATTTGTGCATAGGATCATGTGATCAATCGATAGCCAGCAATCACCATCCATGTTTCTCTCTGATGAGGGCCATTTTCCGTCGTAAAGCTCCAAAACACCCCTCACGGAAATGAACGTTTCTCTGGGGGGCGAGCAAACTCAGACCCGTGCTATGCAGCGTTCGAAAGCTCACATCATGGGCTTTCAGAATCTGCAATAAAATTTATGGTGATTTTTGTTGTTTCAAAAATAATCGATCCTGAAGTATCGATTTATCACGATTTTATCAGTTTTCAGCACCTCACTAAATCAGCTAAGAAGGAAAATGGGATTACCAAAGTGGGGGTTTTCTGCTACGCCAAATTCATTCGCGACATCAATTTACAGCTATGACCACGTGATCAATCGATAATCGATATTTGATCAATTATCGAATTTTTGCTGTGCAAATGATCGAACTACACAGGCTAATAATGTTTGTGGTTTTCTAGCATGCCAATTTCAACCATGATATCGTTCTAGAGCTACCAACGCGTTTTAATTCGATAATCAAAATCGATTGATTATCGATTTTTTGCTGTGCAGATATTCCAACTACACAGGCTAATAATGTTAGTGGTTTTCTTGCATGCCAATTAACCATGATATCGTTCATAACTACTACCACACATAGCTTATTTCTGCGTGTGCACCTTACCAACTGTTTTCAGTGCGCGAGAACCTGACAGTTGTCACACTTGAAGAACAACTCAAATTACATCCACACTTACATGATGCTGTGTAACTGAACTAATATACTATACATACCGTACTATATGCGAGAAAAACTCTATCATCTGGATCATTGGATGCACAACAAGAAACTCAATAATGGGTCAAGAACTGATTACCGATTGATCACATGAAACAACAAAAACCACCATAAATTTTGTTACAGATTCTGAAAGCCCATGATGTGAGCTTTCGAACGCTGCATAGCAGGGGTCTGAGTTTGCTCGCCCCCCAGAGAAACGTTCATTTCCGTGAGGGGTGTTTTGGAGCTTTACTTCAGAAAATGGCCCTCATCAGAGAGAACCATGGATGGCCATTGCTGGTTATGGATTGATCACATTGTCCTATGCACAAATGGATCACGCCATTGAATTTGCCGTGTCAGAAAACCTAGTATGCTCATCAAATTTTCATGCCAAACCATTTTATTTGGCTGCTGAAAACTGATAAAATCGTGATTAATGGATATTTCGTGATCGATTATTTTTGAAACAACAAAAAACGCCATAAATTTTATTACAGATTCTGAAAGCCCATGATGTGAGCTTTCGAACGCTCCATAGCACGGGTCTGAGTTTGCTCGCCCCCCAGAGAAACGTTCATTTCCGTGAGGGGTGTTTTGGAGTTTTACGACGGAAAATGGCCCTCCTCATCAGAGGGAACCATGGATGGCCATTGCTGGCTATCGATTGATCACATGATCCTATGACAAATGGATCACGCCATTGAATTTGCCGTGTCAGAAAACCTAGTATGCTCATCAAATTTTCATGCCAAACCATTTTATTTGGCTGCTGAAAACTGATAAAATCGTGATTAATGGATATTTCGCGATCGATTATTTTTGAAACAACAAAAAACGCCATAAATTTTATTACAGATTCTGAAAGCCCATGATGTGAGCTTTCGAACGCTGCATAGCACGGGTCTGAGTTTGCTCGCCCCCCAGAGAAAAGGTCATTTCCGTGGGGGGTGTTTTGGAGTTTTACTATGGAAAATGGCCTTCATCATAGAGAACCATGGATGGCCATTGCTGGGTACCCAGAGGGAGTTGGGCGGAACTGTTTTAGGGTTTTACTTTGGGGCCATAGGGATGTCCAACGCACACCATATCGGCCGATTCCACCGACCCCCCACTATACATGTCTGCCCGATCTCGGTTGGCAATGACAATTAAAATGTAGCGCTATCTTTTCTCTACAACATATTAAAAAATGAGCAAAATCGCTTTGGACCCCAAATTGAGAAAATTGAGCTTGAAGGTTGAAAATCAAGGTCCCGGAACGAAAAATACGATATGCGCTGCATAGTTTGGGCAGCTGTATCTCCGGCACCATTAGACCGATTGAAACCAGGTTTCCGGCAATACAGCCGCCTTTTTGTGCTCTTTTCAACGGTTCTTATCTATGCTTAATACATAACGTTTTTGGCGGGAAATTTAAATTTTACTATTTTTCTTGATGACAACATTGATTGTGGGTGGTCTCTGAAATTGTATGTGAATGTTTATGTTTCTTAAAGACTGCATCTGTGATTGTATCTAACTATATGGTATTAACTGGTACTCTATTTGCCATAAAAACATATTCAACAATATACCAGACCAGGTAGGTTACATTCGTATCATCATTGCTGAAAACGCCGTGTGTGGAAGAAATGGCTTTGATTCAGACTTTGCTGCTGTGTTGGTATGTTGAGTGTATAAAATCTGCGCACAGGCAGTACACCAACAGAAACACGTGAAACAACCCTAAATAAGAAATTTGTGTTCTAGGCTTCAAGCACACATGGGCTAGCATTTCGGCTCATGGTGGGGTGGAATTTTTAATTCCTGACGGGGGCAGGAGCGCCTGAGGGGACGGTAAGCCAAAAAGTCCGATTTTTGCATAACATGATTTTATGCCTTTTCATGATTTTGGCCTGTTTTTCGTTAAAATAGGTTAAAATAAGCTATTCTGAGCTCATTTACACCTATTCTAGACATATTTTTTATCATAATTTTCCATACAAAATTCTTGCAAAAAATTCCTGATGGGGGTCAACCGCCATCAGCCGCTCCTTACCCATGTCTGTCTGGCTTCAAGTAATGCTGATTGTGTTTTAGTTATGATCAAAACGACTTACCAGGTGTCATACACACTGTGTGGATAACGAACATTCTGACCGTCAACAAAGACTTGAACTGAAGTAACTTCACCAACATCTTTTGCCCAAAGTGCATAAGTGATGTTTATGCCTGTGCGGATGGGATTGCTGGGCAGCTGCACAGCGTTTGTTCTGCCTGCCACACCTCGTAAACTGATGTACAGTTTCTGCCCCACTAGATTAGTTCCACTTTGTGGAATAGCACTTGTCAGAAAACTGATCAAAAACAGATTTTCTGAAGATCTTAGATTAGATTAGATTAGATTTAGTCTTTTGTTACCACTTGGGCAACGGGCCCACAAATCGCCAGACATTGACATATTATGCGGCCCTAAAACACACATCTCTACTTATCTATGTAGACCATTCACTATGCCAACTAAACTGAATCAAAGTAAAGAAAGTAACGAAAACATTAACAATTGGATAGTTTGGTCTTTGCACTCCGAATACAAAGCGTGCGGTAGTCTACAAAAACATTAGTTTCGCCATTATCACGTCGTAGCCGCAATTCCTTCCGCAAGTCAAAAGCTTTCTTGGCTTGCCACGGCGTCAGATTTTTGGAAATGAGTTGAGCTGCTTCCTTACCCAGAATGTACTGTAGAAACCTTGCTTCTTAGGTCCTATGCCATGCCATTCACGTATGCAGATTTCTGGGTTTGTGCTCCAAAATCCAAACCATTCATGAATGTGAAATGTGATTGTATTATTTAGATTTGCCGGTAGAAGTTCGATTTCCTCTATATAAACAGCATCTGTTCCTTTACCTGCTATAGGGAAAATTCGGAGTCCATGTACCTGAAATTCATGCTTACATTGTTTTGTGTTTTTTGAAAAGGTACAGAGTATTTACTTCTTTGAACGCAGGCAGCATCTGTGCAAAAACCGATACACGATTTCTTGGCATCCATGTGTCAAGCTGATGTGGTATACTGTTACTTGGTCGGGCGCATTTAATGGATTGAACAGCAGTTCGATCGTAAATGCTGGGAACTTTCCACCAGCATGGAGAAAGTCCCCAATTCTTACTTGTAGTTGTGCAGCCTCCTTGTGGTGTGCACTCAATACTGGTAGCGTAGATGTGTCTCTGAAAAACCCCAGGTTTCAGGTTTTTATTTGTTAAATGGCACTGTATGTTTTACACTTGTACTTTTTCTGATCTGGTTGTAAATACTGTATGTCTCCATTGGGCAACTGGTTATGCTTTTTATTGATTTCTCTAGAACACCTTCAGTGACAGCTTCTAGCGAACGACACTCCTGGTTCTGAATGATTCAGATGCAGTTCCTTGTGCCACACAAAGACCCATGAAGACAATTGACACAACTTGTGTTTGTTGTAAAATTGTTTCTTATCTTTCCCCAGCAAAAATCTGGCACATTTCGGCCAAAATAATATTGATGGTCTGCTGAAACTTACATTTCCATTTACACTAACGCTTCTTACACATCGATCACCATTGGCACTGGAAATGGGTTAGGGCTCAGTTATCAATTTTATAGAATGTTGATAGTTTTATCGGCAGTGTAAGTGATCCATTCTCAAATGTAGAACATAAAAGCTAAGTATAATACCTTAGTTGCCTCTGTAACTTGCGACTTCTAGTGCAGTTATGATCTTCAAAAATTTGGTTAAATAGATTTTGAGCAAATTTGAAATTTTCAAGCCTCGGCTGACCATAGGTATACAGCTCATTTTTTTCCTTCAGTGTTGGTATAGAATGCGCTAAGTCAACACTAGAAAGCATAGCCAGTGCACCACCCCATTAATGCCCAGTCAATATACGTATTGCTATGCAGCGGAAACTGAATGGAAACTTCATAAACAATTTGCTTCAGTGGTTGCCAGATCGGATGCAGTGCATCCCACACAACTTATTGACTTTTCCACCAATGAGTGTTGGTGTAGTTGGAAAACGGCTTTTTTTGGTTAGTGTACCACCTCGGAATGCAATTATGACAGCATTCTGTCTGCTATTTAGGGCCAACAATCCCTGACAATCATTTGCCAACAGGTCACAGGAGTGAGAAATGACTTGAGTGTGTTTTTATGGCAAGTGGAGTACCAGTTAATACCATATAGCTAGATACAATCAAAGATGCAGTCTTTAAGAAACATAAACATTCACATACAATTTCAGAGACCACACAGAATCAATGTTGTCAGCAAGAAAAATAGTAAAATTTGAATTTCTCGCCAAAAACGTTATGTATTAAGCATAAATAAAACCATTGAAAATAGCACAAAAAGGCGGCTCTATTGCCGGTAACCTGGTTTCAATCCGTCTAATGGTGCCCGAGATACAGCTGCCCAAACTATGCAGCGCATACAGTATTTTTCGTTCTGGGACCTTGAGTTTCAACTTTCAAGCTCAATTTTCTCAATTTGGGGTCCAAAGCGATTTTGCTCATTTTTTTATATGTTGTAGAGAAAGGATAGCGCTACATTTTAGGACATCTCTAGACCTGTAAGGACTCTAGGTTTCCTGGAATCAGCCCTCCAGTGGAACAGGAAAAAATTTTTTTTCGAAAAAATAATTTTGAATCACTTAACCTGATCGGGCGAGACGCGAGAATTTTAAAAATGCCATTCCCAACTCGCTACGACGAAAAGTAAGCGAGTTATTGCCGAAAAACCGAAATTTTCTGATTTTTCTAATTCCGGAACCGGGGCCTCCCGGAAGCAGAAAATTGCAGGTAATGTTTCTTACATCAATATATGTCTCCATGCAAAATTTGAGCCAAATCGGAGAACCTCGCCTCAAAGTTGTCCATTTTACTTCAGGCATGGGTCGCGAGTAACTTAAACTGGCTCTTAAATGTATTGTAAATGTGATGACTGTGACCACTGAATCATTTATACAAGAACACATTTATCAAACATGCAGAAACAGAATAAACGCACTCACTTAGAAACTCAGCACTCAGAAACGAATAAACCCACTTACCTATTATTTTACTCTATTTTTTCTTATCACTATGAACTTCCTCCCCACTTCCAAAACGAATAGAAGGACAAAGATAAACGATCATCTGTACTAGAGAAATGATGCTGGCGCCTAGAAACAAGCCAAGCTGCCCTCCAATCTGACTGATGAAGCCATCAACAGACAAAGCATCTTCTTGACTGACTAGTGTATACTGAAATTGGAAAAATTTATTACACAGCCTCAAGTGCACATTCTTTTACACTCATAGAAGCAAAGGCGATCTGAAAATAGGTGAAGTCTTCCACCAGATTGTCAGAGTCAATGCCAGCATCATCAAGCAGCTGTCTAAGCTTCGGAGGCATCTGTCCAGATGTGATGGTAGGGTTGAAGTTCCAGTGGTCGCAAGCTGGCTTGCATCTGGTCTGACAGTCGGATATGTCCAGCTCAGCGGTGGCCAGACATAACTGTTGCTCTCGCGTCACGCACATAGGCAGTGACTCATTTCGCAGGTACTTCTCTCGGATGGCCAGTGTACAGCCGCACTCCTCCAGCCAAGCATTCAGGAGGCAATCCGCACTGAAACTGGTGTATCTCAGGGAGGGATGGATATTTTTTCCGAAAAAACCTCGGCCTGTTTTTTTATCAGTTTTTTCCGGTTTTTTCCAAAATCGCGAAAAAACTCCAGCTCAAGTTCTGAGTATCCTGGTCTGGTTTTATGATTCCTTCCTGAGTCTTTCCAGAACAGAAATACACATCTTACATAGATATAAATCACGAAACAGGCATGAAACAGTCCGTGACAGGCTCCGTCAATAAACTCCATATGCACATTTTCTTACAACAGTTTGCCTTCTTGTTTTAGATTGCCAAATTTGGTCTTTTCTGTTGTTTTTCTAACAGTCTTGAGTGAGTCTGGCTTATTATACAGGATGCGTCAAAAAAAACAACCCAGCAGATTTTTTGCTGTAGCAACCGCAAATCTCAACCGATTTGAATGAATCCTGCTTTAAATGAAAGATAAATAAATTCTTGAACGACTGGTGTAGCTTTTATTGAGATGCGTTGCTTAGTTCCAGAGATAATTGCTTTCAAAATCAAAATAGAGATTTTGGCAGTGCACAACAGAGATAAAAACAACAAAGCAGGTTTTTTACTGTAGCAGCCGCAAATCTCAACCGATTTCAGTGAGTCCTATTTTATATGAAAGATAAATTAATTCTTGAAAGTTTGGTGAAGCTTTTATTAAGATATGATGCTTGGTTCCTGAGATATTTGCACTCAAAGTCAAAACAGATTTTGGCTATGACCAAGAGCGATTTTTATTATTCTGTTGCACTTCATAATAAAACAAGTACAAGTTTTACTCCACATAAAACACCTACACCATGCATAGCACAGTAATCGGTAGGAGTCAGGAAACAAACTAATCAAACAATGCAGGACAACAATACTTAATATTATGAGTAGTGAAGGAGTAAGACAACAGCTGCAACAAGCGGGCAAACGGTTCACTACATAAAAAGGCAGAAAAGCTGCTGTAACCAAGTTCGGTGGTGCCCGCAGGCAGTCTGTTCCAGATTCTGCAGGCAGTGGGGAAGAAGGTCGAGGCAGTGGTAACCGTTCTGTGTACAGTCAGTCCGACCGCTTGACCATGGCCCATGGCCCAAAACCGATTCCTACTGCTCAGGACTAACGTAACGAGGTTTTTCTGGTACCACACATGCTTGGTTACTTCATTTGTAAAAGTCTTGTTGCCCCTCAGCAGTAGGAATCCGTTTTGTTGTGAAGTGCAACGCTCTTGCTCACTGCCAAAATCTCTGTTTTGAGTTTGAAGGAAAATATCTCAGGAACTAAGCATCGTATCTTAATAAGGCCTTCACCAGTCTTTCAAGAATTTTTTTATCTTTCATTTAAAGCAGGATTCATTCAAATCGGTTGAGATTTGCGGTTGCTACAGCAAAAACTCTGCTGGGTTGTTTTTTTTTGACACACCCTGTACATCGCAAAAGTCCATTTTTAAACTGAAAAATGACATATATTAGCTATTTTTAGCCTGAGTTTTTTTCCGCGATTTATGTTTTTTCCTACCCTTAGGAAAAAAACGAAAAAACACACCTCACATCCCTGGCACCTACAGAATAAAAAGCTAACCGACAGTTGAGATCGGAGTAAGGAACGCTGTGATGCAGTTGCAGGTAGGACACGACGTCTATGCATGTGCCATAGCTCCGGCCCTTGTCCAGCACATAATGCTCTGGCCTCATTGAAATCCAGTTGGCCGACCCCATTGGAACACTGAGGTAGTTCTCACTGAACAGACTCTCATCCTTCGACACAAACACCTGCAAATGGTCTTCTAGATATCTGTCACAAATTAAGAGTTTGATTGTTTTGTGTTAGTATTCGTATTGAGTCGTTGCTTTCTGTCGCGTGTGCTGTGTTTACTAGTGACCCAACCATAAACTCTTTCATCTGGTGCCGAGACCCGAGATCGAACCGGAGACCTTCAGATTGCAACCTTCCAACCATAAACTCTTTCACAAGGTACGTAGTTGTAAAAACGAAGAGAACCCACTCTGACACTATTCTCAAGATTTCCAGTTGGCCATGCAAAGGTGGAGGCATGTACATTAACCAGTATGCCAACGCCTATCAGAGCAAAATTCATGGGTCTTTGAGAGTCGATGGCATAACAGCGCTTATAGATCATGTCGTCTTTAACGTGAGTCACAGATGAACAATTGACCAAACGTCGGATGTAGCACAGGATCAGTACCTGAAGGGATTTAAGTCAATCAATAAACAAACCAATGCATGAACGAACAAACAAAGAAGCAAAAGAATGTGAGAAAATGTTTTAGGTAGGTATGTGTATGTCTAGTCAAAGGAGCCGTACACCCGCTAAATGCAGTTTGGTTTTCCTGTTCAACACTTCTATGTTTGTGGTCGAATAAAAGTTAATAATATAAATAATTAACGAACAACTGAATGGACCAACAAACCAACTAAAAAATAAACAAACAAACGAACAAATGAACAAACAAACTACCGTTGGAAAGTCCGGGGTTAAAAATTGGTTCAGGTTCAAGTCAAGTCCAACATCTAAATTTCAGGTTCAAGTTCATCTTCTAAAAAACCTGGACAATAGGTTCAGGTTCAAGTCCACTGATATAATCAAAAACTGTAGAATTTTGCACTGCTTGCAACTTTCCTGAACTCTGTAAGCGTGTCCACTGGAAGTGAAAGATGCAGATCAGACTTTATTATGGGGTAGGACTTTCGTTGCTGACATTTTCTCTATAAAAAGGTATATAAACATGAAACTATAAAATTTCTGTGCAACTCAACCTAAAATTTAACGAATTTTGCTTAAAATTGCGCTCAAAATTTGAAACTATTAAAGTAAGTCCAATAAAACGGGACAGGTTCAAGTCCGGCTCAAATAAAATAGGTTCAGGTTCAGGTTCAAGTCCACGAATTTCAGGTTAAAAACCTATTAATAGATCCAGGTTCTATCGGACTTGCCAACAGTAGCACAAACAACTGAATAGACGAACGAAAATTAAGCGTATGAAACAAACATTTTCGGAAGGGAAGATGAGAAGCATGCAAGTGAAACCTGATCTATGTCAAAGCCAAAGTCATCCAGAAATTCTTCGATCTTGATGTGACCCAAATGATCAAGATACTTGGCTACAGCCTTAAAATGCCTCTCAAAAAGATCCTCCCCAGTCGCCAGCTCGGGATAAACTTTGGACAGTTCCTTCTCTGCAATTCCGAACAGCGCTTCCGGTCGGAGTTTTGTAAACGGTGCCAATGATTCTGCCGCAACCAATGCGGCACTGCGGTTGGGAGCTGTCACCTGAAAAGTCAGACCTTTGATTGATCAACTGGTATTAAGTTCACTTCTCCCTTCACCCAATTCAGTAACTCACTATGGAAAAAGTGAGTCCGCTGGGCAGTGGCACGTCGGGGGCCACAATCGTGACAAAGAATGCATATACGATGCTGAGTACTGAGCTGGCTTTCTGCAGGAAACTGTCCACCACTGTAGGTGCAATGCGTTTCCTGGCCACTTCAGAGCTGTTGATCAGGTGGTTCAAGCAAACAGTCACTTGCGGGAAGTTGATGTCAGCCAGAGAGCGGTACTCGTAGGTGGTGAGGATTGGCTTGCGACTGAACTGAGCGAACACCCGGTAAATCTCGACTCCAGCGCCCACTGCACACGCCAGCACTACCGTCACCCAGAAAAGTTGCATCCTCCTGCTCTTCGCATCGCAGATGTCCGACACGCCATGCACCGTACTCTTTTGACTGAGTTGGTGCAGCATCTCGTAATGGTTGGAGGACACGCAACACCTATGTACATTGTACTTGTTTTACCATGATAATCTGACACCTACGTACGTACGTACATGCAACCTAAACCTAGAAAAAGGCCTTAGTGTCATAACCTAAGCATACATGAAACAGGTCCGAGCCGGCATGGAAGAGAGGGGACGAGGACGGTTTCCGTCAGGTGGGGGTTTTGCCGAGAGAGGGGTAAAAGACGCATGGAAATGCGTGTTTAGCACGTTTTTTAGTAAAGTAGGTTACAAATCGCTATTTTAAGCTGACAAATAGTCTTTTAGAGCTAAAAACAAGCAAAAAAACGATAAAAACTGTTTCCACAAAAAGTGACAGCAACAATCGCCAAATTCGGTTTCCAAAGGTTTTTCAAGCAAATTATAAGCTAAAAATTACGTAGTTATTTCTAAGCAAGTTTGTTAGTACTGGAGCCGCTACTAGTACTTGCATTTTTGGGTCAGGGTTTAGGGGGTTGGTCTTTCTAGCTAGGGGTACTGTTGTTTGGTATTGGGTTTTCCGTTTGTGTATGTGTATGTGTATGTGTATGTGTATACACATTTAACTTCGAGTGTGTATGCTAATTTGTGTATACACATTCAACAAAACAATGTGTATTTTTGTGTATATTTGTGTATGTGTATTGTACTGAAAATGCAAATTTTTTGGTAGATTTTGAGCCAGAAATGCTAAGAAAATCAAATCTCTCAATGTCTGTTGCATTAAACCTTGGATAGCTTTGAACTCGAGTTACTTAGGCCATTTGAAGGCTTTATCAGGATATCTACCGTTTATTACTGCAGAAAAAACATCGAAATTTTACGATTCTGTTCGAAATTTTATCGACTTTTGCTGATCAAATACACATACACAAAAATTCACATTTCGAGTAGTGTTTGTGTATGGTAATGTGTATCTGAATTTTCAATGTGTATGTGTATGTGTATGTGTATACACATTGAAAAAACAATGTGTATTTTTGTGTATGGTAAATGTGTATGTGTATACACAAACAACAGTAGCTACAGTAGGGGTAACCCCACAACCTCCCCTAGTACGTATCAATAATATCAATAACCTGTTTTACGAATCCTGCAAATCCTATCGAAAAACGGTCGGACAAAACTTCCTAGTTTTAGCTTAATTATACCGACATACTAGGTCAGCAACGCAAGCAACTAAATTTTCTCTATTTACAGACTGCTGTTTGCTGTACGAAATAGGATAGCTTTCAGTAAAATTGCTACGATTTCCTGTCTGTGCCCAAAAGAATGTCAACTAACGTCACAAAACTGCATAGATGCAACGAGCGAAATTGCGGCAAAAATTAAGACCTGACTGTCCAAATAAGGGAAGAATAGTGCGTCAGAAGAAACACCGGGTTGTGCACAGCCTTGGGCGGTAGTTCTAGTTTTAAGATGGATCTTTTAACTCAGCGCATCGTCTGTGTACCGCTACGTACCTTTGACACCGTAAAATTCTACTCTTTCAAAGTTTCTGCGCACTTTCTAACGTACTTACGCCTATGGCTACCTTTCTTCTGTTACTAGCTCTGCTAACAACGGGCACAGGTAACTATTAATTTGCTGTAGGACAGTTTAGGCCATTTTACCTTTCCAGTCTGCAAATTTGAGCAACTGATTTTTAATTTGAAAGATACAGTAGTTCTTCTTTCCAACAAACATTTTGTTTGCAACACAATTGCTGTATGTGTTTTTGTCTGTTCCAACAAACTTTCTACCAGTCTTTGGTTAAATTGTGAAAGGGAGGGTACCTAATTTTTTTGTTAAGGCTAGGAAATTTATGAAAAGCAATGGATGGGATTTACACTTTTCAGGAATTTTTTGAAATTATTTTTTAGTTTTCCTAGAGTGAAAATCGTTTCTATGAATAATTTTGGCTAAGAGAAATGCTTGAACTGTAGTTTTAAGGCCCGCTAGTGTACAGTATGGAGCAGTGGCAGAATGCAAGGCTATTTTGTTGATTGTGAATATAATATACTGTACATTCAGTACACGGGACTTGAATATAAGGAGCAGTCTGAAATTAAGCCAAAACTGGACCAACGCTTTCTAATGGCAAAGCAAGTTTGGGCTAGGTAGTAGAGTCAGAGGGCTAAAAATCCTTCAATTTCGATATTTTGGAAGGATATCGTAATAAATGTGTTTCTGGATGCCCCAAAAATGCAAAATTACAAACAAAAGAATGTGATCATAATGAATTTTCTTTCGAAAAAAATTGCACTAAGCTGGACAAAAAATACCGATTCACAAATACCGAGGTATTGCCAAAATAATCGATATACCCGGTATGGGTATGTATTAAAATACCTGGAATCGGTGGGTACGTACAGTATTTATTGGGCAGGTATTCTCAAAAATACCCATTTTTCGGTATGGGCTCGGTATACCCAATCAACTTACTACATTGTAGTGTGCTACATAAAATAAATTGGCCACCACGTTATGTGAAATTATCGAATATATTTAATATTTTATTATTATTAGTTCGTAGCGCAAAGGGCTTCCTAAAACTAGTCATGAATGCTGATTTTCTGGATAATAACTATTCTTCAAGACACCCAACTTTTTATCTCAATCGATAGCAAATTCCAAACTAAAAGATTGCATATGCAATGTAATCTAGAATTAGCTTTCTCTTGAGGAAAAGCAGCTGCAGCGTCAGATCAACTTTTCACAAAAGCGTCAAATCTCAAAGTCTTCTCCGCGTCCTTAGTCCAAAACCCGTTGTCATAGCACAACATGCCAAATGACACCACAGACAGAGATAGAGATATTACACCACAGACAGAGATAGAGATAGAGCGGATTTGTTGCAGAAGGGCGTTCAGTGCGAGTGCGTCGTCAATCAGGCAGAAAGGACGACGATTTTCAACTGCCGTCTCCGTTTTATTCTCCTCTGCCGTTCCGCTCGGCCTCCAACAACGCTCCGCTGTTTCCTTTCGTCGGTCAGTACAACATGGGCCTGGACATAAACGACGGCAGTACTTCTCAGTTTGACGGCTTCCTCAACGTGCCTATACCGGGCTGGGGAATCTGGGATCTGAAGGGAGGCCTCAAGTCTGGAAGCAGCAACACCCACGTCGGATTCGGGATTCTGGGAAACCCGTCCAACCCGCTTAAGATCAGTCCCGATGCACTGCAGGCGCTGGGAGCTGATCCGAGATTTCAGGAGGCTAGAGGTGAGAGCATTGTTCTCTGGAATTTGTTTGGCTTTTAGACTACGATATACGTACCTAAGTATGCCAAACAATGATAGTCCCCTGTCCATTAATACAAATAAATACAAAACGTGCGAAAAACACAGTTTTTTGGTGGTAAACCTTGTTTGTATGACGAAAACCGGAAGATAATGCAGTCATAGAGGTTCTGATGTATGCACATAACCTATTTTTTACATCAAATCGGTAATTTGAGCAAATAACTTCACATACTATTGTTAGTTTCTTATAGAGCTGATTTCGTAGGTGCCATATATAGTGCCCGGGTACTATAAATGGATTCAATTTTATTTTCGCAAAACCCTAAAGTACCCGGGTGGGTACTACGTATAAACAGCACTATACGGTAATTGGATATGTTCTGATGAAAAAATAGCAATGTTGGTTTCAGCCAAAGCTCCAACGATACCAGTTGGAGTTCTTCCGGGGGGCTACGCTCCCCTTCGCTGCAAGCCTCCGTTCTGTAACCCGTTCGTGCACAATTTGGGGGTCGGCGTAGAAGTGGAACCGGGAGGTGATCCTGAATTTAGCGGCGGTCTAGACTTTCCCATCCCACTCGGACCATTGGGTCTCGGGTCGCGGTTCCCTCTCAGTGGAGGGTTCAACGGAGGAACCGTGCCGATAGTGGTCAACTACGGTCATAAACTGGGTCCGGTGGATCCATTCGAGGGTCAAGAGAACACCAACAAAGCTCCTCCCCGTCCTCTGCTACCGGCAAGACCTAACAACAACCCGTTTTTTGGAAACCTGGCCCCCGCTCCTGCTACTACCCAGCCCCCGAACCCATTTGCGGGTCCAAAACCATCGACCGATGGTTCCAATAAACCGGTCAATCCGTTCGCTGGTCTAAGACCGGCCTCTAGCAGTGGTTCAACGAACCCGTTTGCGGGTCTGCCGCCGGTACCCGATTCTTCAGCTTCTGGCCCCGATACGTCGGCGGTTAATCCATTTGCTGGATTACCTACATTGCCGCCGTTGAGAAGAAACAGGTGATTTTTAAATGTTTTATTACTGTTTATATTTTTGTTGATAAAAAGTCAGCACTATGTACAAAAACTCGGATAGATACAGGAGGCTCGCTCTCGCCTCTCACACTATAGTATGTACAGTAATAAGTCAATAAAATACAGGGTGTGATGAAAAACCAAGCAGTTTTTCTACTGTGGCAACCGCAAATCTCAACCGAGTTGAATCAATCTTTTTTTATTTAAAGTCAAAAAAATTCTTGCAATTGGTGCAATCTTATTAAGATACTCTGCTTTGTTCCTGAGATATTTGCCCTTAAAGTAAAATCATAGATTTTCGCACAGCGATATTTATTATTCCGTTGCTCTTCACAATAAAACCGATTCCTACACAGGCTCGGTTACTTCACCAGTAAAGTCTGATTAGCCCCAGCAGTAGGAAGCTGCTTTATTATGAGTGCAACGGAATCGCTCTTGTTCATTGCCAAAGTTTGTTTTAACTTTGAGTTGAGTGCAAGCATCGTGGGAACTAAGCAGAGTATTCAATAAAATCAATAAATAAAATGTTCATCATTTTTCAAGAATTTATCTATCTTTCATTCAAAAAACGATTGATTCGAATCGGTTGAGATATACGGTCGCTACAGCAAAAAGTCTGCTGAGTTGTTTTTTTGGCACACCCTGTAAATACACGTTTTATCATTTTCTAGACAAAATCTACAATGTAGAGTACTGTTGTTTGGGTATGGGATTTTTTAGGAATCGGATGCAATGTGAAGAGAGGCCAATTATTACACTATAACGTGTTCTAATAACGGAGCAATGTTGTGACAGCGGGTAGGGTCTGAGAAAACCAAAAAGCCTTGAAATTCGATATTTTTGGACGAGAAGAGCTGCTGCATGTCCAATAATGCAAAATGCTAATTGTGAGTAAGGGGAATTCTCGGTAAAAATTACACAAAACTGGATAAAAAAACATCGATTCCCAAAATAATCGATATACCGAGTATGGGTACTTATTAAAATTCTTGGAATCGGTAGGTATTTATTGGGTACCTAGGTAATCCTAAAAATACCCAGTTTTCGGTATCGGTTCGGTATACCCAATCAACAGTGATCTAGAGTCAAGCACTTAACAACGCCTTTCGTACAACAGTACCGTCTAAACGGTACCACTACTCTTGCCAGTCATTTACCATTTTCGTACATACATATAAATAATAACATATTGATTTCTCCTACTTACTGCCAGTACCAAATATTGTATGAAATTTAAAACGAGTGGCCTGGCACCACATGGTTGCAGTGCCACGATACAAAGAGTATCACATAAGGTACTTGTAGGTGTAATGGTAGCTGTACTAGGTAGTACTGTGGGAAACATATATGTTTTATGTATATGTTTTAAAACATAAATATGTTTGTTTTTGGAAAAACATATATGTTCATGTTTCTCAATATGTTTGCATGTCAAATATGTTTTGTATTTATATGTTTTGAGGCCAATATGTTTCTGGAAACATATACATATTTTTGCTATAGGAATTCATTATTTCAAGACTTTTGGTTGCTGTTTGACAGTAAACTTTTCCAAAATCTGACTTTCACTTAAACTTATTGAGTCTTAGTATGCTATCTAAATTACTACAAACCGTTTTAAACAGGAAATTCAGTATCTCAAGCTTGAATTTTCGAAAATTAAGACAAAATTTAAGTGAATAAGCGTCTTTTACACAAATATGTTTTATGTTTAAAAATATGTGCATATTCAATTTTCAGAAACATATAACTATATGTGTTATTTATATGTTTGATTGGCGAAAAACATATATGTATAGTTATATTAATATGTTTTAAAAATTTCGATATTTTCCCACTGTACTAGGTAGTGCCAAATATGGTACTGTTACCATCTACGGCGTTAACTGTCTGACCATTAAACGCTCAAAAAAAGGTTCCAAAAAAACAAAGGCGTTCACAATTTTCGTTTCTTCTCCCATTTATCACACTAGAACCCGAGTGTCTTCAGTCCAACGACAAACAATCCTCTTCCATCACAGTTTTTTTGACAAACTCGTCGGTAACCAAGACCGGAATCGGTACCGGCACCGGAACCGGAATCGGCAGAAACATCAATCCGTTAATCCAGCAGTTTTTCGGTTTCTCCTGGGCGCTGTTACGCTCCTCCGACGTGTCAGACTGGATTTTCGGCATTTTCTCTACAATTTCAAGCTCTTCATTTTTCGGAGAGACCGGGCTGCGACAAAGATCGCTGTTGCCGCTTCTGATGCGATCCCAGTAGCGTTTGTTCAATCGATAAGAGGGGTGCGGACGCTGTTTTACTGTTCGTTTCTTGGGTCGGGCAGGAGAGGCCACCACCTTCTCGGACCGGATGTGCACTCGCTTGGTTGGAGCGTCGAATTGGTTAGGAGCGTCGATTGTGTGTAGGCCTTGGAGACAAGATAAAGTTTCGCGAGTGAAAATGTCCAGTTTGAAGCGCTCGAGACAAGTCTGACTGCAAAACTGCAGCTGTTCCAGACCGTCGATTCCTTGCTCCGACAGACAGGCCGGTTTCTGAAAGAGGAAGCAACTTTCTTGCTTTTGTTTTAAAGGCAGGTTAACATGCATTTCGCGAGAAAGTCAGCTTACGGGGGGCAAGGGGGTTCATCTCACCGATCCGGCTAAAATTTTATGAGCATAAACTAGACCACGAACGATGACCTTCGGCGCATATTAGAAGAAAAACACCCCCCTAGAACCGGAGCTACACCCCCTCAAAGTTGGCTCGCCAGCCGGTTTTTGGCCAATTTTTGGACCTCTAACGACCCAAATTCAAACGTGTGCTGTTTGCGCATGTCTAAACCGACAGCTTTCGCATGCGCACCAATCGATAGCTATTTCAAAATACTTTAAATCCCCCACTTAAATTTTTCCGTATCGTGCCTGGTTAGCGAGATATTTTCCGAAATGTACCAAAAATGGCAAAAATGCACCCTCCATTTTTTGCAAATATTTGCCCATAACTCCAGCCACGGAAGTTTGGGAAGGCTGGAACTTGCTTTAAAAGTTAGATCACACTTGCCCAAACATAATCCAAACAAATTGGTCAAAATCCCTGGGGGGAGCGGGGGGGGTTTGGCCCCCTCAAAGGTCTCCGGAAAAAGTTTTTTGCTCAAAATTAATTCTAAAGTAGTCTATCTGATGCAGTTTGAGGCGCTGATTTCAAATATAAAGTCCGTTTGGCTAGACTCGGCCTGGATCGGAAGATATTCAAGTCCAAATTTTCAAAAATCAATGCCCGCCTGGTGACCGTATCTTTTGATAGCAAACCTAAACCGAGCCACGGTGCAGCTTTCTAGACCTCTTTTGACCTGCTGAGTTCAAAACTAACTTCATTTTTGCGCTACGACCTCTGGTTCGGAAGTTATGGCCATCTGAATATCAGTACTACAAAAAAGTCCAATTTTGGCGGTGCACAAAAAATCATTTTTTTTATCCAGGCCTAAAATTTTATTTCTGACCAGCTTACTGGATGTATTTTTTCCCACTGATTCCAAAAATGCCTTCAATTTTGCTCTAGGAGGTCTGCTTCTCGAGATATGGCCGTTCAAATTTTCGCGGCAAATCTGCACTTACAGCTCTCACTCTGCTTTGGCCTGATAAACCGACTGCGTCGATTTGAGCCGCTAATGTTCCTTCGGTTCTGTCCTACTAGATGTAGATTTACTTGACAAATCCAAAAACGGCTTCTTTTTTACAGTATGATGTCTACTTCAAGAGATATGACCGTTTCAACTTTCGCGGCAAATTTGTACCTAAATCGGCTATGACCTGCTAGCGGACTGTCTCCATTAGTACCGCATGTGGTCTTTGTAAAGTCGTTATGTTAGATAGATTTTCTTGCTTTGTGTGATTTTCAGCTAGTTTTTGCTGTTCCACCTCATCTTGCAAAGCTAGACAGTACAAAGTTTATTTCTGTGGGACCTGCTGAATCCGCCTCACGTATACAGTACATGTAGTTAGGGGGTTTTGGGGGTTTAGCTCCCAGGCCCAATTTTCGGGACCCCCAGACGGATTCTGGGGGGTTTCTGGAACCCTGAAACCCTATTTTTGGTTGAAAAGTACAAAAATTCAGGGCACCCAAATACAAATTGACGGCCAAGATCCAGGATAGGGTTTCAAGCTTGTTTTCAATCCCAAATTCACAAATTAGGGGTTTAGAAGGGCTAATTTCGGTTTCTAAAACCTTAATTAGGGTTTCTGAGGCATAGAATAGGTTTCCAGAACCCAACCGGTTTTTTAGCCCAAAAAGGTCACTGGAACCCACTTTTGGTCACCAAAAAAGGTCCCTGGAACCCCCTTTAGACATTGTGCTGAAACCCTATTTTGGACCTGAAAAAACCCCCGCCAAAAACTCAGTTGCATATATGGCCCCAACCAACAGCTGTCCGAATCTATCGCATTTCTGGATTTACATGACCGTTGAACTGAAGCGTGCCAAATGCATCAGTGCTGCTTGTGGTCGCTCAAACTCTCAAAGGGTGTAGTGTTCAGCAGGGCAGTTTAGGGCTTCAAAAGCCCAAATTAGGGTTTCTGAACCCTATTTAGGGGCTCAGAAAACCAAAACTAGAGGGTTTCAAAAACCCAAATTAGGGTTCCAGAACCCTATCTAGGGATTCAGGAACCCTAATCATGGTTTTAGAAACCCAAAATTAGGGCTTTTCAAACCCTCAATAGGGTTTAGAAAGTCTAGAAACCCTGTTTAGCCCTTCTAAACCCTAATTTGGGATGGAAAACAATCTTGAAGCCTTATCTTGGTGGTGAGCCAGCACAGTTGTTGGTGTAGTGGTTTAGGCCGCAAAGCCACTGTGCGCGACATCGTGAATCTGGCTGGGGGTCCCGAAAATCGGGCCTGGGAGCTAAACCCCACAACTTTGTACTGTCTAGCTTTGCAAGATGAGGTGGAACAGCAAAAACTAGCTGATCCCGAGAAATTTCAAAAATAGTGAAATTTGGTAATTTCAATAGTGAAAGCCGGTCGGTCACCGAAAAATGGAAACATTTCCTTTTCCTGTATCTTTCCTAATTTTTGTCGGAATTGGATGAAATTCGGAGTGTAAACGCAGAAGTTCAGGGTATTCGTGTGTAAAAAGTTGACGCATGACCTCCAACGCTATCGCTAGAGTTTAGGCGATAATGTAATGTAACGTTTTTCCGGTGACTGGCCTTCGCTATTGAAATTACCAAATTTCACTTTATTTGAAATTTCTCGGGAATGAGTCAAGCCTACATACTGCACCAAAGTTTAACATATAAAATTCCCCCTAATTTTGGCACCTATGTTCCAAATTTCAGCCTATTTGGTCAAAATTTGCGGAAATGGCAGTGAAAAGAAATGTGATCATTTTTTCGTGGACTGGCTTTCACTATTGATTTAACAAATTTCACATTTTTTGAAATTTCTC